>CAJQZM010044395.1:0-34349 GCA_907164665.1 Colias nastes
TTTTTGTTTACATAACCGTTTTGTTTTTCTTTTCTTTAAAAAAAAAAGATCTTGCATGTGGTGTTAGCCTTTAAGTAGCTGTTGCATTTATATAAGTTATTTTGTGTTCTTGTCTCTGTATGTATGTGTTGATGTAAACAACTGTTGGCTGACCTTAATTAAATAAATAAATAAATAAATAAATACTTTCATATTACTTATATTACTAAAGGCCCACGAGGCAATGTACCTCTTGAATAGCATTTTCAATACACCTGAAATGCAATACGACATTAAATGTCGAGTCGTAGAGCGAGACAGCACATTCCCGGAGAATATACCAGAATTCTGCATATCCATTCATTCTACATTTATTAAAATATCACATTATCAGCGTTTCCGTGTGGAAACCATTTTCATTACATACACAAGGGCATAACTTTTGCAGTGCAATTCAATCAGGGCAAATCTGATATTGGACAAAGCACTGGTTATATCTTGGCTGGACTCCAATATATTATCCGACAGGTGATGTAAAACAAAACATTTATAATCCGGCACGTGAAATTGATCTTTTATGCAAGCTCATGCTATTTTTATGGGCTTGCTTTTCGACTTGGTAGTGTTTTTTTTGCACAATGTACGTAGACAATAGGTAGACTATTTGATTATGAACACGATTCTTAGTGAAATAGCTTTAATTATAACATCTGGAAGAAAAAGCTTTTAAATAATTTTTAAGACTGAAATAAAATCTTGACAAGATTTTATGAATGGATCGAATGATACTATAATTAGTAGCAGATTTCACAGGAAACCAGAGCTACGTCAGGAATTAAAGAAAAACAAGTTGATAAGCTCGGAAAATATATTTTAATTTGCAAAATTTATTAAGAAACGAAACCCTGGGTATAAAATCATCAAGCATTCAAGCTTGAACAGATCTGAAAATAAACTAAATAAATAAATATTCTAGAATAGTTCTTCCAACTGTTTGTGCTTTAGGTTCAATTCCAATGTTTACCTTCTATATACATAGCAAATAGAAGCGTATGTACGGATATCGAAGTTAGGCCTGCGCATGCATGTACCATGTACAATTTCTTCTTTGAGTTACGGGGTTTCAAATGCGGGAGACTAAAGTGGAATACCTCAGTCTAAACCGAAATCCCTAAGGATAGGTTGTCATCAAATCAAAACTATTTGAATAGGCTATAATTAAAAATACAGTTTTTCTTATTTTGCATCAAGAGTCGATATGACTTGTTCTATTTAGGTGGATGATGTGTTTAATATGACCTTAGACAGTTGAAATCAATTTGCTCATATCACTGGATGCTCAAATTTTCCGATATCTATAGTATTTGATTGATGCACAACGGATGAATAGGCGGGTCTACAGTTTTAGTTATACATTTTTACCACTTCAAAATATAAATCGTGTTATTTAAAACTTACTTATCTTTGTTGCGTAACAATCATAAACACATTTAAATAAATGTTATACAAACATGAAGGCCTAAATTACCAATTGTAAAGAATTCAAATTCCTACAACCTTTGGATTATACAACTGCCCTTGTGAAATGTATGAAATCGCAAAGAAAATGGCGTCGCTGATAGCGTGACTATCGAGGTGCGATCTAAGTTTCAATATCAACAATCAGCCGACCTTGCCAAGTGATACATCAATCAATATCGCTGATTGAGAATCGCAGTTATTAACCATGACTTAGTAAATTGTGTACATAATTACATATTCATAGGAACAATAGCGTTGAGAACAATATTATTGTAACATTAAATTCACCATGAGGATAGTCTGGAGCCGTATACCTCTTATTTCTTGATAGTTAACGCCGTGATTTAAACTGACTGGCAAATTCATATTAATACATGATCGCAATAACCAGCCATGGTTAAATATGGTATAATATGAATTTGTCAGTCTAGAAATAAGAGCTCACAATACGGCCTCTGATCGCTGTTTTTTTTAAACAAACCACTAGCTGTTTCCTACGTTAGAAAATAGGTACGACCATGACCTCATTTTAAATCATAATAGGATATTCCATTAAAAGTGTCTATACAAAACGAAAACAACGAATTGATAATTAATAAAAATAGAGCCGTTTTAACACTTCTTGTATGTTACATAGTTCAATAATCTCGAAAATTAAAATTACACTTTTAACCATCAATGTGAGCGTCGACATGAATTCCCCTACATTTTTCGTAGTCCCAAAACTAGCAGCAGCGCTTTAAAAATTACCAACGCGCCAGAACAAAACTTTTTATCGATCGCCGATTGTTTTTGCTCTGCACCTGACTGCTAGTAATCGAATATTCACACCTCGACTCACATTTGTTCACTGCCGTGGCGGATCGCGTCTCGCTATAGAAACGCTGAAACTTCAGATTAAGATGGGACGTCAAATTGAACGAAATTACTGAAGATGTTCGCTGATTTTAAACGAGCGTGGACCGAAAAATTTAATCCCTCAGCCCCCGTGAATTGTGTGTATTTTCTCTTCTAGTTATTGCGAACTGTTTTCGGATCATTGTTAATTTAAAAACAAGTTTCCTAGTCCATCATTCAAGCAGTAAATAAAAAACACGTTTGTTAGTGTGCACTATGATAAAATAAATAAATCAAAATCAAAATGTTATTTTTCAATTTAATAGATACTATATGTACGCTCTATTATTTCAATGTTATTTTTCAACTTAATACAATAATTATACGCTCTATTAATTTATACCCGTAATTAGAGCGCATGTAAGGGGTAAATCTTTAGCAATACAATATTGTGTTCATTAATTTTGACAAGGTTTATCTTAAAATCTTGTACATATTACCTACGGGTACCTACCTTTATTCTATATATTAGGAATAACATAGCTATATAACATAGCAGGATTTATTTAAAAGTATAATACGAAATGACGAATCTTTCAACACAATGCGGAATATGATAATCGTATAAACGATATGAGTGTTTATTATTTCGTGTTTTCGAGTAAACAAACATTTATCCATTCATCCATTTACAGTAAAAGGCTTTTTTATTAGATTCTTATTTGATCGATCGACGCTTCGCTTTTCTTTTAACAGATTGTTGAGTTTTATTATTTTTCCAACTGCTACCGTTATAATTTCTCAATTGTTTCTTTTAAGCAACTTAGTGTACAATAATAATTTATGAATATGAATACCAAAGTTTTATTCTTTCCATCTTAGTATCGAATAACACAATATTAAAGAAGTTCCTTATATAGGTATTTTTACTTGTTAATCCAAAGTAAACAAACCAAAACCAACTTTGAGGATGTACGTTGATTAAAAACATAACGTACAGGGAATCCTACCACACCATTGCACACACTAAATTTAATTTGTTGTTGAATTTGCTCTTCTTGTGTTTAAGATGATTGAAATCCTACGCTTAAGTCGTAGTGATCAAATACCAATCGCACCAAAATCGGGACACAGTCGAATGTTAAACTACAACTTAATCATCCTGACCCTATCTATCTAATCTGTCAAACCAGGGGCCACTGAAAATCAGTGCTGGGCTGTTAAAAGGTACAGCAAAATACTGAGTTGGTCCCCTTTTTGCCAAAGGGCTTTTGTTTTTCTTTATGTCGAGCTCTTTTTGTAGTTCTGTTCTATTTAATTTTGTATGTTTTTTGGCCTTAGGCAAAATACATTTTTCTTAAGATGCGTGCGCGTAATACCATCACGTCAAGGAGTAAGGCGACGATTTTGGTATCTTTGAATCTTGCTTGTTCACTTCTGACACGTTTGCTCGGCACACACGCTCTATTTTTATTATTTCTTTCAATAGCTTAAATAAGAAATGAAAGACCACTAAAGTGTTATTAGCGGAGCAGAGCCTCCGCTGCGTTTTGAATTTACTCTTCTTGTGTTCAAGGTGATTGAAATCCTACGCTTAAGTCGTAATAACGTCACAATCAAATACCAATCGTACCAAAATTGTGATACAGTCGAATGATAACTTAAACCTATCTATCTGATCTTTCCAATAGCTTAATTTAAAAAAGAAAGTCACTCACGTGTTATTAACGGAGGAGAGCCTCCGGTGCAGGCTGCGCAGCGACATGGCGTACCCCTAGCAGGGCGGGCTGCCGCTGCCTTTCCCGCGCGGCCGGCGGAGCGCGCGCGCGCCGAAGAACGCGCCTTCCTCGTTGCACGACTGCGAGCGCTGCGACGCCAACATGCCGCTCGCGCGCAAGGGACGCACGCGCGCGCGCCTGCCCCACCCGCACCCGACCACCTCAATCTTGGCGAACCGCACGGCCTTAACACCGAGACACTACACCGACCGACTCATGCGAACGTAGCTTTATATATGTGTATATGTCTATACTATACCGCGCACGGCTTGGCACTTGTGTACACTATAAGACTATCTATCAGCTAGCTTATTAATTGATATAATTGTTTAAGGCGCTTCGTCGATTACACTGTGTAAATAATTATTTGTTATCGTCCTATTGGTGCTTCGTATCGTCGAATCTGAAACAAAGAAATGTGTATTATTTATTTGTTACACAAGAAATCGAAAGCAGATTGCTTGTTATACAATAGAGATAATTTAAACACAACTTGCTCTACAATTATTAAAATCTTTCAACATTATCATCGACTGTAATTCTATATCTCACCAAATAATATTTTCTCTCATTTTAAAGCACACAAAATACACGTGAAGATAAACAATTTGGCAACATGAAAACCTCATTCATTATGAATTCAATGTTTGATGTAAGCTGATGCTTGTTTAATTAAGTCGCGAATTATTTTTGCTCTACACGACAAGAACGCATTGGTCCTTTTCACTTTTCACGTTAATGTTTCACGTTAATGAAATGACCGGTGAGCAAGTCCATATAATCCTTTGATACTTGTAATCTAATTTCTTACAATGTTACACTGACCTCTCACGAATTTATGAAATAGGTCAAATTCTTGTTAGAACCACACTACGCCTTAATATAGATATTGGCATGAATTGGCGGTCTAAACTGGGTTTCCTGAATTAGTTCAGGCTGGATACGTGTCGATTATTATTTTAGACTATATATTTAAATTAAGCTTTTGCATAGCATTTTAAAATGTTTGTAATGATTCTACACTAAAATAGACATAATATATTCTGATGATGAGAATGCTATAAACATACTACATACTATGAGAAGAATGTATTGTTTAAAAAATTCAAACGGTACGTAGAGAAATAGTTAAAAATCCAATAAAGTCTAAAGATTATTAAATAATTTTGGTAAAACTTAGTCTAAATCAAAATCAGATTTATCTTTTTGACCTCTACCCCACAAAAGATCCAAAAACAACGTCTTGACTATAAACACAGACACAAAGCCTGTTATTCAAAAGCTTATAGATCTACAAACAAAACAATAAACACGCGTAATGAGATTAACATGGGATTGTAAGTCGCTCCTCACTAGAGAAACATGTATGACTGAAAAGCAAATTTGTTTTGTATGAATACGTCCTCAGTATCCAGTTATATATTTTATATTTTAAAGTGCATTGTTATATTTTTCAACGTTAATTAAAACACAAGTTGGAAACTTATCTTTTATAAAATAAAGTTCGTAATGGTTTTCCATGCCGCTCTAGTTATATTCAAATCATGAAAGGATCAAAGGAAAATCAAAAGTTATTTAGATGTATTGAAATACAAACGGTCGGCAATATCAGATTATACATATTCCAAAGAGTCTAGAGATCAGCATTTCAGGTGAAATAAAGGTTAACAATAAGTTTATGGATGTTTTCAATATTAAATTACTGTATTTATAACGAAATTTAATTGGTTTCGTTACGTTGAATTTGACACTCCTTAAAAAAATTACAGCTTGTTTCCTTTTATTTCGTAATCTGAATGGACAGTCAGTTTTCTGCAGTAAGATTATCTACTAAGTATAGAGTTCTCATTCTCTTTACCTTACGTAAAAGTGTTACTAGAATAGAATCTCAATTTGGAGTCCAATATGCCCATTCCATACACATAGATAAGTGTGCTCTGTGTGTGTACTACGCAACCCTGTCTACGTTCTACCTCCCCGATATTACAGGCGTGATCATCTTCGCTCACGTTTTTCAACGTATTTTATCGTCTATGAAACTAATACCGGGCTAACCATCAAGACGACGCCCTGCTGCTCACAAAGGAATGAGGTTTTATATTGCAGTGCCAAGACATTGCTGCGGCTTATCGACCGACGCGTACGGTTTCGCACTTAAGTATATTAATAGACTAACTCGTGGTCGTCGAGGCGAAAGACGGAAATTATCCACCAATCTGATGTTCCGATACTAATAAGCGGGCTAATCACCTTCAATGGTTTCCAGTACTTATGCTACGAAATAATTCAGGCACGAAAGTTATGAACATAAAATAGGTAACATAATTTGGAAAAATATAATTGATTTAGAAGTTAAGAATGTGTTCGAAACTGCTAATGACTATGCTATTAGATGCAAACAATATCAATTATTGAAAGTAACTCTAGCCTATGGGGCTATATTATAAAATACTAGTTTACCGCCCGCGGCTTCGCCCGCTTTGTCTAAACCTAATAAATTATATACTAAAACCTTCAACTTGAATCACTCTATCTATTAAAAAAACGCATCATCAAAATCTGTTGCGTAATTTTAAAGTTTTGCATACATAGGGACAGAGAAAGCGACTTTGTTTTATACTATGTAGTGATAGACTTCTACTGTAGCTGTTTCTGCAATACAACAGTAAACAAAATGTAAAGTATTATGAGGTTGTAGATCCATAACTATCCTAACCTATAAATGTCTGCATTTCACTCGCAATAACTAGAGTACCTAAGCTTAAAAGGAGGAAGACTTCCATTGTTACAATTTCCTGCACATTAAGAAAACAATATTCAAATTTTTTTATTCCTTATCCAAGTTATGTAACGTATATTAATAGCCTTGTTTTTGCTTACTCATAACAAATCAAACAGTCTTGATCGTCCGATCGGAATAAAATATTAATACCTAAAAGGGGCAGCCCTACATAAAACGCTTACAGAGCTCATTAATCTTTCGCGTGACAACCCACGAGACGTCCCATCCTTCTCCATTCTTGACTTAATAACCGGTCACGAATCCACCGTCCTTCAAACTACAATAGGTATGATTTTATATTATTAGCGCTCAGTAACAGACAAACCATATAACATAATTTTGCAGACCTTCTATATGTATGTTGCTTGTTATTTTCAACGGACTACAAAAAAGTGGAAGCTCTACATTGGATTTTTTTGGGTCTGTTACCTCAACTTTTTTACTGATTGATCAATGAAAAGATTTTTATAATTATTTTTTGTAAGAAATCTGGTGCCATGTGGTCCCATTTAAATTCGTATTAGTTTTACTAGTTTTTAGTTTTTTGTTAAAAATAATATATCAGATCATATAACAGAATTTGTCGAGCGTCCGTATGTACACTGAATGTTATTTTATCTGTGAGAATTTGGCTCACTAATCACGCTCAATGCAATTGAGTTGTCTTTGTTACGTAGTTTGGGAAGTCGAAGCGGAAAGCGGTTCGTTAGTAGAGAAAAAGCGTTATATTTTATTCCTGTTCTAAATTATTACCAGGAGCAAAAACATAGTGTTCTATCGTATCATATAACTAAATCAACAATTACGCGCATGTAGCAGACACGCTATTTGTACATTGAAACTATTTGAATCCTAACTCTCTTCAATGTTTGCTGTTCGTTAATTAGTATGTTTGTATTTACACGAATTGTATACCTTTGAAATATAGTCTTTATTAACGGATTTGCGGTGAAGTCACACCCCGGACACTCCATACAAAATGATCGTTTTGACAGTCACACTGTAGAGACTGCAAATGTGTGTGTTAACGCTTTATGGTTGGCACATTTGTGACTAGCGTAAAAAAAAATTCGCGTTTTTCTGATGAAATACATCCGTAAACAGCACAATATCTAACCATTTTCTACGAAAAACGATAATCACAAATCCAAAATAATAAAATTACTTGAAGTCAATTTGATTAATGTTGTCAATCTTCGTTGCGTATCGTCCTTGCAGAAAAATATGGCCCATTTTATGTCTGATCGCGCGGGGGTGAGGTAAGTTTAATTTTGGCGGGAGGCGGAGAGTGTCCGTTCTGTAGCGTTTAGCTACTATTATGTATTCTGTGGTGAAGTTCATCTTTAGGCATCGCAATGTTTCTCTCGTCATGACGATATTATTAATGTGGTATTTATTAACAACTAGCTCACCGCCCGCGGCTTCGCCCGCTTGGTCTAAAACCTAATAAATTATATACTAAAACCTTCCTCTTAAATCACTCTATCTATTAAAAAAAACGCATC
This sequence comes from Colias nastes, assembly GCA_907164665.1. Classification (NCBI taxonomy): domain Eukaryota; kingdom Metazoa; phylum Arthropoda; class Insecta; order Lepidoptera; family Pieridae; genus Colias; species Colias nastes. The sequence continues at coordinate 8,403 of CAJQZM010044395.1, forward strand.
AAAATCCGTTGCGTAGTTTTAAAGATTTAAGCATACAAAGGGACATAGGGACAGAGAAAGCGACTTTGTTTTATACTATGTAGTGATACAGAAACTGGAAAGCAAGAGGTACATTTTTTAATAAATCAAGCGCTACTTGAAAAGTAATAATAACGATACACAAATTAATTAAACTTATATGGATTTGATACCTAATAAAGTAAAAATACACGTTAATTTATTAACTAGTTAAGTAGTATTGATTCGACTATAATTATATACTTCGAGTATAAAGCACGTAGTATGCCTATTGTAGGATTAACAATATTTACTGTACTCAAAGTTCAACGAACCAAAGCATTGTATTTGTAGTACTTATACTTAGCTATAAGGTAAAATTCCCGTTTCAATAATAAATTTATGCACTGATACTGAGATACGGAAACTTTGTTTTTGTATTTCCATTAATGAAATTGGAACTGAATAAATTGAATCATATTTTTATTCTGAAATTCAAGCTTCATTTATTCCCATACGTCATTTGTGTTAATAATTAGGTTAAAGAGAAATAAACGTATCTCGTATTGAATTTATTGATCACAAGGGAAATAAAACGACATTATCTACTATACCTACAAAAACACAATTAAGTGCTTTAATCTATCATTAAAATATCTCACACAATTTCCAAACTAAGTACTAAAAGGATGTCATAATTATTCCTATCATCAGAGAGATCATTTTAACACAAAACGGCTCTCCCATTTTCCTCTCCCTTCTCCATTTTTTCCTATTCTGTACTATACCTCACTGGTACTTTTAGTCACATAAAATTTGGCAAATTCGCGACGTAAAACCGCGGCACAATCTAGTCCTCTTGTTCTCGTGTACTTCCTTAACAAAAAGCATGTTCAGATAATTACAAGGGCTTATAAAAACTATTAACACATACAATTCCATTGTGTGGCAGCCATTAATCTTATACGAGCAGACCTCACTCAGATACGCTGTCTACCTTTTAACGGATAAGCCTTTGGGTACTGTCGAATTAAGTTAATCACTTTATTACCTACATTTGAAATTTATATTACTTTTAGGATTAGAAACGTGGATGGTAATCGTAGTAAGTTAATGTGTATATCAGTTTAATATGATAATAAAATTGTTTATATTGTTGCTTATATTTTCTTCTATTCATTCGATTTTAAGAACAATGAAACAATAGAAGAATAATTATCAACGGTTATAATGAATTGGATAAGGTTCTATTTTAGTTTTTATCTATAAAGCTTTATTTTATTCTGCGTTACAATTAACTTATTTTTTAATTATTCTATTGTCTTTCTTATGTACTCTCTATAAAATTAATCATTTCATCTTATTAGCTTTTAGTATATCGATAGAAATATATTAGTAAAAGTGGCAGAAACCCGTTATATAATAAGCATTTAGGAATCCAAGAACACAAGAAACAATTGTATTTTGATTTGTGACTGAATAATGCTATCATAAAAGGACAAACGTGATATCATTGAAAATAATACTAAGATTCGAGCAATATTATTTCACTGAGTTGGTAGAGATATTCGCGTAGAAACATGACACCTGATATCAAATAATAATTTATTTTTTCCCACACAACAAATGTATTTGCAGCACCACATAAGATTCTGCGAAATCTTTACGATAAAGGAGCTAATCTTTATAATAAGTTTCCTAGCTTTCCATCCGTGGTTTGGTCCGCGTAAAAGGAAATTTCCATGAAAATGTTTCAGTGTGGTAAAAGGTAATCTACAGGTATCACTTTCTAGAGTCCTAACTGTCTTCAGACCCAAAAATCATACCATAAAATCGCTTCGTTACTACGTGAAATAAAGACAAACCTACAAACACACTTTCGCATTTATAATATTACAAGAATATTATATATACAGGGTGTAATCGTTAAGTGTGCACAGGTGATTATTCCGTAACTATTGCAGGTATCAAAAAATTTTAAACTGATATCGAAAGTACTTAACCTAATGAGTAAAATGGCCGTAATAAATTTTTAAAAATAAAACGAGAAATATCTAAAAAATTAACTTGAAACCCTCCCATACATTAAGTATGAGGTACGAATATCCCATGTACATTTAATATGAAAGATTTTAGTTTTTTCTTTGTTTTTTTGGTTTTCTGCTTTAATGACTTCGCAAATTTGAAGGGAAGTTCATTTAGAAACTGTAAATAGAGCTCCTCATTGTATTGCACAATGAGGACATCACTTCGAAAATCTGCTATGAATACAAAATGTATGGGAAATCAAATGTATGGGAGCGTTTAATGTAACATTTTTGGATATTTCTCATTTTAGTTTTTAAAATTTATTATGGCCATTTTACTCGTTAGGTTAAGTACTTTCGATATCAGTTTAAAGTTTTTTGATATCTGCAATAGATACGGAATAATCGCTTGTGCACACTTAACGATTACACCCTGTATAATGAAATCTTCTGATATATTCATCAAGGAAACTCCGTAACACATCTCACTGGATGGAAATTGCTACTTTCCAAGCCTCCATGTCATTCAATTGTCTAATAGAAACATAAACTGATGTATTGATCTAATAGAAGTTCATTCTATTCACTTTAAACAATTACCATATTATATTGGTATTAAACTAATTTTTAAAAATGTTTAAAAAAAATCTGTTTAGCCTAATTTATTTCATTATTTCGTATTATTTCTTTAAAACATCTGGATCCCACACAAAAACCTATCTTATTAGTAGTTTAGTTAGGTACTAAATAAATGAAAACGATGCAGATAATGTCACGTGAAAAAGCTAGTATTTCATATGGAAGCTAACATATAAAACGAAGCAGAACACATGATTAACACATTTCATAAAGGCTTGTCAACTTTCCTATCACGGGTGATGCGGCATGTGTTAAACGTAAAAACGGTATTAAAAAAGTTATTTAATATTCTGCTTCTGACTTACAGCACGTATAATTACTGAGCTGTCTAGACTCGAGAGTACAACAAGCGCTCATTCTTGCATCATTTCACTGCGATGCTCACTTTGTCGAGAGATACTGATCACAATACCGTATTGTACCTTTTTCAGGTTATTTCCATGGGATAAACGATTAGACGTGTTTCTAGCCAACAATTAACTGGAAATTTATTGTCTGGTTTGAAAAGAAAGGGCATAGTAGATAGCGTAGGTGGAAAGTTTACCTACATTCTGTCTTATTGACAAATGGTTACTGCGTATAACTATACGATATAACTATACAACTATACGAAATATATATATAACTATACGAACTATACAACAATTAAAGAAGTTAACGAACTCGTTAACTTCTTTAATTGTTGTTTTAATTTAACAGTTCTATCTTTCAAAATAAAAGCAACACAACATACCTACATAAGAATAACTATATCAACAAATGTGTCGCTAAACCTGAAATGGTTTTGGGAAATAAAGGTATAAAAGAGTGAAGAATATTCAAGGATATATTATGATGCGAATTTAAACCACTGAGAATGTTTGGTAGCATGCGGTGTAACTAAGGAATTTATTACTTTAAAAACAAAGAACAGAGACGTAGACAAAGGAAACGTTTCGGTAATGTATAGCTTGAAATAGAACAATATCACCGCAGTAAAACGTTAATCTAAGATGTTTACATCGTTTATATCTCGTTAAAAAGATAGCTTCTACATTTACTCTACCTAAGATCGATATCATCAAATCCAAAGTAATGAATGATCTTTTAAATAATGTAGATAATAGGAATACATAATATCTTTATTGCAGACAGGGGTAGAAAATAAAAACGTATAGATTGTGATCAAATTCAATTCAAATTAGAATTTTCGATAACCTATTTATTCGATTTATCTATCTGTAGTACTGTCGAATGAAAACTCAATATTCTCAATGCACTAGTTTCTTGGCACAGATTTAATTCAATACGCTACTTTTCATTAATACTAGTATCGCCATTTGTACCTACTCCGTGTATACCGCATTTATCTTGATTACTAAATAAATGTTTAAAAGATATGGTTCGTCTTTCACTTCTTACTTATAACATAACATAATTATGCCTTATTAAAAATCATTCAAGCATATTTTTTCCGGAGAAACTGGCAAAACATAATATACCTACATTTAATAGCCCTCACTCAATCAGATAAAAACAATATGTAATAAAATGACGTATTTGAAAACACAACACATAATCTACATTTTAAAAAAGTCGTCCAGATTAACCCATTGAAACCCTTTTTAACGAACCTCAGTACCGTTTTAAACGAATTTTAACACATTGGAATTTAAACAGCCCTCCAGCCATTTCGTTATAATGGGTGGCAAATAAAATTATGATTTTTACACTCTACACAATAGGTATTATAAATCCAAATAATATGCCATTCATTTGGCTTTGTGGGTCGTAATTAATGAAAATTCTTCACATATTATGTGTACATACATTGAATTGTTGCAATTATATCGCTAATAATAGTCCGAAATACATTTCTGTAGCAAGTGGAAAAATATTACTTTATGCTGCGTGCTCGGGTTATCGTAGGTTTTAAGAATTTATTATAACGCCATTATGGATAAAATATTGCAAATCAAACCTGTGATTGTGATTTGAGATGTACTAAAGTACCGGACGATAATCACTGTATAATGTAAGTAACCAAATTAGATACTGATACTTAGTAAACACTTGCTTTGAGTTTATTCCTGGATACAATGCGTGTTTGTAGAAATCACATAACTTTTCGATCGATACGATTGCGAAAATTCAACCTTCAACGAGTTTTATCAAATTGGATACGCGTTAATTTAGATGATAAAGCTGTTTCAATAAAATCAGTATAGGTAGAGTAACACAAATAATATATTGACATTTTCAAAATAACGTATAATTAGCAACTGCAATAATAACATTATTTTTAATCCAAATCAGAGTTATATTGAAAAGTATAAACCACAAATAGTAATAAAGGTTACATAATTACAAATAATCATGATTATAACAAGTGTAATCGAGCCGAATCGCGCCATAAAAGTTTATTAGGTAATTTCGTTACTCTGTATGGCTGTACACTAAATACTTGTTAAATTACTACGATTATTGCCTTCGCGTGTCTAACGAAGGAATCACTCTAGATCTAATTAGGGAATAGAAAATGTGTTTAAATCTTGTTCAGGAATTTTTCACAATACTTTTTATTTTAACAGCCTAGTTATTACACGTTTCCATAAAATAAATGTAATAAATAATTATTATAATGAAATTATTATATTGTCCCGACTTGATAAGTATACAGAGTGTGAATTCAATCAGTCAATTTAAAGTGGGTCTAAATATATAATAGATAAATAACCTAAACAACACTTAAAACTAGCGTGTAAGGTGCAATAATAAAATATTCGTAAAGATTATAAATTATATAAAGTTGCAACTTAGTTCACTCCAAAAGCTCTGTTTAATTTTTAGGTAATAACAACAAAGCGCTATCGAGGTGAGAAATAGAGAATACATGAATAAGGAACAGGGCAGAATACAATAAAAACCGAATACCAAACCAATTTAATTAACGCTATCAATACCGTTATCAATGAACCAATACCGGTACCAATCAATAATCTAATAACGCGTTACTGCTATCTCCGCTCATTTCAGCAGTCGGTACACGTCCGTTGTGTCGTTGTGGAATCGTTTATTTTACTCTACACACACATTAGTTCATAAATACCGTTATTTATATATCGTTGTGAAATTCCTTTCGAAGAAAAAGCAATTTATAATCTGTTTTCTTGCTAAATTCCGATTGGGGTACCGAGTACGGTGGAAAAGGCATTTCTTTTCGTGCTTATTTTTTATTTGCTATTTAACAATATTACTAATAAAATTTAACTAAAAATAACTATTCCCTAACCAATGATCAGACGCTTACCAACATCGTTTTTAACAAGCGCAACGATAAATTGCTCTACATCCCACATTATATATGTATTCACATTTGAAAGCATTCTAAAATCAAACAAAATATTTGTAGATAGTTCCTATAATTCTGTATTAACAACAATCTGTTGAAATTATATATGTATTCACATTTGAAAGCATTCTAAAATCAAACAAAATATTTGTAGATAGTTCCTATAATTCTGTATTAACAACAATCTGTTGAAATTACACGATTCGAATACGCAAATATGCACATCACTAAACAGAGAGCATTGATCATAATACATGCACATGAAAACAGCTGAATGATTTGGTTGGATGATTTATCGAAAATAGACGAAACTACAGGAACGTATTACATAATTGCGTATCTATCTAAACTAATATTATTTTAGAGTTATAATAGGGGAAGGAAAGATTTGTTTTTTGTCTAAAAAAAGTGTAAAAATTAATGTCAAAAACTACAAGGCTGATTTTAAAAGTTATTTTATCATAAGGAATATACATACATCTTTACTGAAAAACTAGTGCTTTATAGTTTATACCATAATTATAATCTAAGATTATAACAATAGCGATAAATGAATATAATAATATTATGTCATCCGATATAAAACATCATGAACAAAGAACTTATCTAACATTAAAATCTATTAAAATATTAGATGTAATAAATATATGGTACCTACTACCTACTATGTTCTAAGTCCTAAGAATTGCCGACTCATTACAAAGCATAAATTTTGCTTAACAATGCGAGTTTTGATGTTCATTCCAAATTAAATGTATGGCAATTACCTAAAGAGACAATAGCTGGTTAAATGATAATTTAGATTAAGATTTATTATACAATCTTATAACGCAGAAATAGCATTTCCAATTTTCATGTATCCTACATTAACGTTTTTTATAACACGCTCCTATTAGCTTCACCTGTAGGTATGTTTGTGTGTTTGTATGTAACCGACTCCTTTAGACTCGATTTTGACCCACTATAAACGGACAAATTTAATTCAAACTTTGTAAAGGTACTTCTCTTGTGAAGGCTCATGGGCGGTGGTGATCGTTCGCTAAAAAAAATTATCAAGAATCAGTTAAAAAAAAGAGTTTAAGTGTGCTTTTTTGTTCTTTTTTTACTGTATTAATTATCTATTTCAGTATAAAAAATACTTTACAAAAGTAAATTATATTACCTAATACGCATAGTTTAATTTCCCTCAACTTGTATTGCGTATTTTAGACGCGGGAAATATTAGAGTCTTCGACATTTAGCGACATAATAAATCATTTTCAGTCTAAGCATGTCAATTTTGACGGGTGCTGTATACACCCATTTGGGCTCAAAGAGACCCCAACAAAAGATACCATTTTATAGCCATTCACATGTTGACAAGTGTGGCAAATATCTGGAACGATATAATTTTGTGTTGAATATAAACATAGTAGCGATTCACACTAAGAATGGAAGAAGATTGAGTCAAAAATGTCAATGACAATTTTTGAAAAATTCGGTGAGGCGCACAATTAAACACATAAGGTTTATTTTTACGTATAGTACCTAAAGTACTTAATCTTATTAATTTATAATATACCAACATATTACTTAATATATGACATTTAAATTAAAGTAGAGAAAAAGAAGACGGATAACTTTTTAAGAATGAACTTAACTTGTGAATTTTCATTATAACGAACTGTATACCGTCTACGGTATAATATTATGTTTAAAATTGAACCATGCATTTACTGGTTAATTTGCTCGTCATTTTTTGCTTATGATAAAATTAAAGGAATCGCAAGCGTGTCGCTCTAAGCCATATCAATTACATAGACTGGCATCACAAACAAAAACATCTTCAAGGAATTCTTTCTGCTTAACCGTTCAGAAAATGATATGCAAAAATCTGCAAATAGCCCATGTATACCTTGGATATTTATGAATCACTGCGCTATAATTATATAAGTCTTATTGCGGAAAAATGCGAAAAATAATACAAAAAATATTTTTTATCTCTAATATCACTAACGAGCAAAAATCAATCAATCAATTGAAGTACTTAATAGAACACATATTATGCTATATATATTTCAACTCATGCTCTACTTCAAAACTCGCGTAGGTACTTCAATATTTTTTAATGTTTGTATAAATTCAGTATCTTATCATTGATGTATATTTTAATATATATATTAAAACAGCTTTCCACACGTGGCTTCGCCCGCGCAAATTATATAATAAACCTTTTTCCTTTTTCTCTATCTACTAAAACTCATCCGTTGCTTTTAAAGATTTAAGCCTATGTATATAGGGATGGACATACAGCGTCAACAACTTTGTTTTATACTATGCAGTGATAAATAGGTAACACAAAAAAATTGCACAAATTTTATAGCAAATGGTAAAACACTCGTGATATATCGACTTTCACAATACACATTATGAAAAGCTTTTAAATAAATAAAGCAATTTATTTCTTTAGCGCTAATATCAACTAAATAACTTCTCAACAATCCAATCCCACATGATAGTATTCGATTAGCGAAACAATATTGCAAAGTGACAGACTTAAATAAACGATTATAGAGTCATGCATTCTAAATGAGATGCTTTTTTGCTCTCTACGTAGGTGTCATGAAAAACATAGTTAAGTGAAAAGAAGTATGTACGTAAATATCCTGCGTAAAATATGTTTACAAATTATTCCATTTACTAGAAGCACATTTCATTTAACATAAAGAGAAATATTCACATAACTTGGTTGCGTTTTGTGCTTTTTATTTAATTTGAAATGAAGACACTTATAGCAATCTATATACAGGGTGTAATCGTTAAGTGTGCACAGGCGATTTTTCCGTAACTATTACAGATATCAAAAAACTTTAAATTGATATCGAAAGTACTAACCTATTGAATAAAATGGCCGTAATAAATTTTTAAAAATAAAACGAGAAATATCAAAAAAATTATCTTTAAACCCTCCCATACATTTAGTATGAGATATGAATATCCCATGTACATTTAATATGAAAGATTTTAGCTTTCTCTTTCTTTTTTTGGTTTTCTGATTTAATTACTTCGCAAATTTGAAGGGAAGTTCATTTAGAAACTTTAAATAGAGCTCCTCATTGTATTGCACAATGAGGACGTCATTTCGAATATCTGCTATGAATACAAAATGTATGGGAAATCAAATGTATGGGAGCGTTTAATGTAACATTTTTGGATATTTCTCGTTTTATTTTTAAAAATTTATTATGGCCATTTTACTCATTAGGTTAAGTACTTTCGATATCAGTTTAAAGTTTTTTGATATCTGCAATAGTTACGGAATAATCGCTTGTGCACACTTAACGATTACACCCTGTATAGAAGTACTTATAAACTCGTTTAAGATTCTAGTTTATTCTTCAATGGATTTGTCTATTACAGACGGTATCTAAATAGCATTGAATATACTTAGTGTGCATTCTACAAAGTATAGCTGTTTTAATTTATCACAAGTGTTGACTAACTCTTGGTTTTTAGTAGATTCAAATAAGAAGTGATTTTGCAAGGATGATTTTTTATCGTTTTATAGAAATTTATGTTTATGACACATGAAAGCTTTGTCGCCTTCAACTTATTTGAAAAATACGATGAAATTTCACATTCGATTTATATCACTTCATTAAAATAGGAGACAAACATGTCCATAATTTTTATTAGGATATCTCGTACTTAGAAATTAAACATATGATTGATGCCGCCAGGTCCTTTTTAAAAGTGAACCGTTAATAATAACTATGCTAGACCCAATAAGTTGAGCTTTTCCGAAATGATCACTTTCATGTCCTAATTTTCTTTAAATTCTAATAATATTAGGAATATTATTAGAATAAAATGGTGAATGGTTTCAATTTTAGTAAAGTTTCTTAATTTACGATATAACGAGTCGCAAATCTACATCAAACCAAACATAAACAAAGAGATACCTATTTCTAAATCACTACATAGTATAAAACAAAGTCGCTTTCTCTGTCCCTATGTCCCTATATGTATGCTTAAATATTTAAAACTACGCAACGGATTTTGATTCGGTTTTTTTTAATAGATAGAGTGATTCAAGAGGAAGGTTTTAGTATATAATTTATTATGTTTTAGACAAAGCGGGCGAAGCCGCGGGCGGAAAGCTAGTCATTAATAAACAAAGGATTAATTTTCGCATGATAACTTAATAATATGTATAATCTCTTCTGAAATGATTTTAGAAATTGTTTAATATATAATTTACACAAGACATAAAACTTTAACAATCTGTGTGAACAATAACAATAATGAACTTAACAAACTGACGCCCTAAGTTCGATGTCCTTTATTGAGGACAAAACAAGTTTTTCAATAAAATCTCCAATATGGCTGGGAGAAGTTCCTTGAGGTTTTTTTAAAACCATATTCGCAAGGAATTTAAAAATAGCTAATAAAGAACTGGCGGCATCGCATACCATTTTTTAGGGTTCCGTACCGATTAAGGGTAAAATTTTAGGATCGTTATATTCGTAATTGTAAAGATAGTACTCAAAATGAAAATTGTAAAGACATGATAAAAAATTATTTACATTTAATTTATTCAGATATATACTATTAGATATATTCAAAATAAAATCAAACAATAGCAAAAATTTGCAAATAAATGTAAATACGTAGGACTCTACAAGGAAACATTTGAGCCTCAACCTAAGAAGTTCATTAAAATAATCCTTGTCTTGAATCGCATAATGACTATATTAAAATTGTATCCGTTTATTACCATAATAAAACAATGACTTCAATTAGAAGTACATTTAAACTCTATCAAACATTAAGACAGTTGTTAAACAGTACTAAAAGGCAAACACACGTACGAAAAACGAATGTATTGTGACTTAGAAAATAATTCTAATGAACAAAAATTCCATAGTGAATATTATTTGCCAGGCATTTTTGGATACAAACAAAAACATTCGGCAACCGAACATCGATAAAACTAAAACAAAAGACGAGAACAATGGACACCATAAGCCACTTAATAATAACAAAAACAGTTATGAATGTTGAATGAGTTGATTCGTTCTTATTATTCCACTTTTTACAGCCAAAAAGTTGCATCTCTCCACAAATAGGTGAGTTTCATGAATTGGGCTTTCCAATTATGAATGGAATTCTACTATAACTTAAAAAGCCCTTACGAACTCTTTTGTTTTCCATTTTAATGACTAGAATAAATAACTCTACATTATGTACTTCTTGCAATAACCGAACATAGAGCTTGTTTTGTCCTTCATCGTCTTATATGAACGATTATTGTTATTCTTAGACGTCTAACTTACGAGGATTAAAAATAGTTTAGGTATGCGAGACCCGTGTGCCAAGTTGCGTTCTAAGAAATACTTATCAGTGATCGACCAGCGGCCAGAACATTTGAAATTCTTCTCGGAGCGGTCCTTCGCATGACTTATTCTTCCGCGCTCGATCAAACACGGTCCCGTTATATAACACACGTTCATCCGCGGATATTCGAACACCGGTACTTACTGCATCGATTATGTCACCACTCAGCTGGCATAGAACGTAAGGGTCAAGCGAAGTTTTGAGTTTATCGTGTGGAACAGGCGGCAGAGCGAGCGTTCGCACGTCGCGGCGGAATGAATTAGCGGGTCGGAGTCGCGGGGTCGATGGAGGCGAGGGTGGAAGGGGCTCGGAGGCTGCGGACTCACCGTGCGGATGGTTACATAAGTCGCGAGAGACAGCGAGGACACGTGCAGCCCCTCTGGGGCATGGAGCGCGACTGGCGTCTGGCGACTGAGACCGCTCGGGCGTCGCCGCCCATTGAACCACGCTGGGCGATACCACCCAGACGATTAAATAGCCTTCACGTATGCGAACGCTTTAGAATACGAGGCTAATAAACCTTAACTACGCTCCGATTCAAGGATTTTAATACATCCTTCAAGCGGCCATTTCATATCTCGAGAGCTTTGGAACTTTGACAGAATATAAGTAGGATAAGCTTAATATTCCTACGTTTATAAGTGTATGCACTTAAGGGTATCAGTGAATGGATATTTTACAGAGCAAATAAAAGCTAAAAGATGAATTGAAGAAAGCTGCAGATAAGTATCTGAGGTTGTGAAAAGGTGATCTGAGCTTTAAAGTGATCCATCCCGAACGACCGATTTTCTCGACTGTTAAGTAGAGTAAGAAAATCGTATGAATGTAAAAAAACATATTAATCTAAAAAGGCTTTTATAAATTTTCATGTTTACAGGATATTCAACAGACTTTAAGTAGATTATGTACCTACTTATAAAGTATAATTTGTTTCATTTTATAACATTGGTAGGCTACTATTATTGTGATAGGACTAAAAATTTAGGTAACATAACAATTAATAAATTATCATCCTTAAGTTTTTAGTAAATATGGACTTGTTGGCGCCCGCTTCAGGACGTATTTTTTGCAGAATTATATTTCCATAGTAAATCTATCATAATCTATTTCTAATAACATAAACTAACAATTTAAAGTCCTTAATGGTTAGCTTGTGTTATAAGAAGAAGATGTAGAGTCATACCCACAAACTCTTTAGATTTATATTACTAGTATCTATCTATTTCCATATTGAATAAAGAAAAAAAATTTGACTCAAAATTCACCAAATTATTTTTTCAACCTGCACTCAAAAAACATTACTCATCTTCTGGCGTAGTTGGGTAAAAATATGGCCTATATTTGTATGTAAGGAATTTGCAACTTATTTTATCGTATACAATATATTATGAATGGGCGGCATACACGTCGATGTGTGTAGGTTTCATTCATATTTATAGCACATGAATGCTGTAAGGGTTTTCAATTTTATAAGCTACTTTTAATATAAAATGTATACTGAAAAATAACACTTGCGTGATTATAAAACTGTTTTAGTGTTCGCGTAATATATTATTTAGTTTCTTTCTTGACTCTACCTACCAATTTACGCGCCAGACATTTTAATATTTATAATTATCTTAATATAATATACTTTTTCATAACATGAAAGGTATGGAGCATAAAAATATGAATAAATTATGTGCAAATACAAAGATTTTTCGGCAAATAACAACCCTCAAACTACTTACGCTTTTCCATTTAATATTAAAATCATGAAAATGATTCCACGTACATATTACTTAAAGAGAGCGTTGTTTTCTGAAAACTAATAAACATAACGACTTTAAGATAACATTCATTCCTGAAATTTGTTTTATATTCTCATTTTCTGAATCAATATTCAACGGTAAGATGAAACAACGAAATTCATTGTATAGAACATGTATGTACGTGGTAGAACATAATAGAGTAGAAATGACTCCTATAAACATGCTTGTGTGTATAAATATTCATTATAACATGTGAATGCTTCATTAATCTTCTATAGACTATTAATACACATTGAATAGTACAAGAAAATTGTAAGAAAACAAACCATAACTTTAATAGATGTTGAATTGTTTGGCGAGTTGTGTGCACTGTATTAATATAAATAAATAGATAATATTTATAAATAGATTTGTGATCAATTAAAACGTCATACAAAAATAAGAATATGTATATTCAATTCATGGGACTATTCGTTATAGGGAAGGAAAATCTGTTTTTTTATGCGATTGAACTGTACTTAACAACGACATTTTTTTTTCTATACACACTCTTATACATAAGTATATCACGAATTGTAAACATATCAATTCCCTTTTTATCCCATAAATCTTAAAAATAAGAAAAATTTCGTCTCTATATTGTGAAAAATACAGGTTCAAATCCCGGCGCCTCATGATCGATTTTTTTCTTTTCTTTAAATTTCTCAAATAGATACATCTAACCACTTTATACTTTCAACTATGAAACGACTCAAATACTACAATACAACTAAAGAACTCGAAAGAAACTACAAAAAGAATAACTACATTAATGTTCTTATTCAAGAAGTTTTATTTGATTGAAGTTGGATTGCACTTGTCACAAAGCATTGTTTCAAAGCACCTATCTATTTGAAAATGCGTTTCCATTGCCAATCGGATTTAGTTTAGATGGGATTGCATGATATGAATGGAAACTATTTTTAATGAAATATAATTTTTCTATTTTTTCTATTCTTTATAAATTTATATTTATAAAGCATTTGAATGCCATAAAACCAAACATATAAATTTCAGAAATATATAATTTTCTTTTTACCTAAAATAAAAAAAACGCAATTTTTATGTACAAAAAAATGTAAATACCTACCACAAAAATAAGGTTTTCCGATAAAACAATACGTCGCTTGCAATTTGCTTTAAAATTGATAAAATATAATGTACAATGTTTTACATTTAATGATTACAATGCAATGATAGGAAAATGTAAATCACAAGAGCGCCAAACATTTTTAACCATATTTTTCTGAATTATATTTCAAACTAGCAGTCCGCCCCGACTTCGCCCGTGGTACATGTTTTCGTTTTCTCTCCATAAGAACGATCCTCCTAGATCAAGGAATATTACTTATAAAAAAAATTAACGAAATCGGTTCTGCCGTTCTCAAGTTTTGCGCTTACCAACTCATTTGGCGATTCATTTTTATTATATAGATGCAGTAACATTCATACCATTAAAAAAATCTAACGAAATCTCTCAAGCTGAAAATCCATCAAACCATTTTCGCTACATGGCGCGTGCCAAAATAAATATATAGAACATAATATTACGTTCATTCTTAGAGAAAAGAACTTTATATTTTAACGCTTTCAAAACAATTATCATTCAATTTATCAAGTTAATTTCACTTATTTTTACAGTAAATTATAAAAAACTTTTTAAAGAAGACAATTGAAATAAATGGCTTTCAGTTTGTATTCTACAATTATTATCTAAGTATACTTCTTTTTTTTATTAATCGGGTCCCCATAGAGTTAATAAAATGCTCTTGCTCTACCAATATTAAGAACATTGAAGAAAAATCAATTCATAAAAAGGTCTAATGCGCGTACAAGTTGAAAGTCAAAAAAGACATTCCAAGATTCTACGTCCAACTATGTTAAAGACATGTACACGTGCGTCACTAAATTTGCCTTAACAGAATTTTTATAATAAATCTTCTTAATAGAATTCTAATGAAAAACCTCGAGCGGAATGCATCTTACGTGTTATACTCGCATACTGAGAAATGTTGCAACCCTTATCTCTCATATCACTTCATGACATCAGTGTGGGTGTATCATATTGATCGCTGAACATAATATTTTGTTGATTATTTTACCTATATTTCCGCGCCATCTTGTGACGTTACTTAAATCTCTACAACAATTCAATGTTTCGTTTTGTTACGATATTGCGAAAATAAACAACTCTTTATGTAATATAATAAAACAGAAACGTTTTTAAGATTAACAGTTTCGATTTCGTGTTATTAATATTTATTTTCATATATTTATAACAACGCCATCTATTGTCGAGTAGACGACAAAATAAACGTTTCGCTTGCATTATTCAAAACGAAAACTAGATGTCAATGTGTAGTGCATGCAAATTACTCCAATTATGTTGAAGTCCTGTTACAGTAATTGGTCTGAATTTCATACGTTGAAGTGTTACTCAATAATTTCGTATGGAAAACATAGGAATAACTATCGTTAATGACAAAGGTTCGTCTGATGCGCTGTGCGCTAAAGTTAAGGAAGGTAAATGAATAGCAAATGATTTTGAATGTAACTATCACATAATTCTTAATAGTTGGTAACTATCCTAAAGCTAGGTTAAGAAAAAAGACGGTTAAATGAAAACTCTTTATTGAAATAAACAAGCCTTCAAAAAAATTACATACACATTTCTATTACAAAAGCTACCTAAATTATATTCAGGCAATATATTTAAAATGTACACACAACTCTTTTTATCGCCAAATAATAGGTCCTTTTTACATTATAACATATTATATGCTTAATTTTAATACAGTACAATCTAAAATATAAAAAAGTGATTGCCTTATAAAATAAATTCTTTTATATTACACATATTATGTGCGCTAACAAAGCCACAACAGGGGAAAGTTAATATACATAATTGATAACAATATACTATCTTAATTGACAATATAATCTAATTTTTTAATTCAAATTAATTTGAATCAATTATATAATCATATTTATTCCTTATATAATACATACGTCATACATATTAAAAGACAGATAGTTTTAACAACATTTAATTGTAATTCTTATTTTATAAATTCCAAAATGTAACATCAAGGAGTTAATTGATAACCTAAAAACATTTATAAAATACGATGTATACTATAATTGAAGGGTTTTTATTCATTATTAACTATATTTTTTTTCAGGTTATAATTAATAAATTAGGTTATAACAATAAATCGAATCCAATACATTGATGAGAATTAAAAACATATAAAAAAATAATACTATTATTTGAAAGTCAAGTTAAATTCGTTCAACAACTAATTGCACATCAAAACTGATTCACATAATTCGTATTAAAGACACAATAGTTTCAATGTAAATAGTATTAAACAAAATAAATGACTAGAAGAATTGACACCGATCTCCAAGATTCCACCGATCTCCAAGATTACACCGATCTCCAAGATATTTAAGACAATCGAAGGCAGCAGTAGCATAGAAAGATATCAAGCCAGAACCACGGAGAACTCTTTGGCACTCGCTTATAGCGCGAAGATTGTAATGGTATCACCAGCTCGAGTACAGAGCTGTCTTCATCTTCATCTGACGCTGTTAACTCAACTTCGAACAACTGGGGTGAGGAGCGGTCTATTTCGCAGTCAGCGTAACGCTCTGCACTGCGTAGAGACATCATTTTCTGGAACAAATTAATCCCGAATTTCTAACTGGAACTAATATGGGTAATAAAGGTTAAATAAAATGTTTGTAAGCCTATAAAAGCATTATTATAGTTAATACTGCTTTGAATGACACATATGGAAATTTAACGCTCCTACACATAGCGTTTTTTTAACAATTATAAAGTGAAGTGAACATATTTGCTCTGAAGTATAAAATGAGTACCTAAATAGTACTCTACACAAAGATAATGTTAATATGCATACAGAAAATTATTAAGCCATTGTATTCAAATATTGCATACAAACTTGCACGCCTACTATTCTTATATATATATAGTTTGCGTTTACATTTCTATTAAAATTATTGGTTTCATTCCAAACATTTCCTTGTCCTATTTTTATGTGTCTCAAAATATCACTCATTTTCATTAGTTTATTGCTTATTTACTAGTAAGTGAAGAAAAGTGCTTATAAGCATTGTTCAAATACAATTCCAACATCAAATTTTCTAGACAGGAATTGTACAACACCTGAATCAGGAATTGAACTATTAATTGCTTTGTTTAAATTATCAGTAATTGTGAAAAGGTCTTACCAGTTTCTCAAAGTCATCTGTAATGGATTCTAGAAGAGGATCATTGACATCGTTTTCATTTGGCTCCTCTTCGCTACTGCTGGATTCATCCTGCTGTAATAAAGAAGGAATTCTGTATTTTATAGAAATACTATATTTACGCTTCTCCAAGCTCACATTAGATGATTTTGCCCAAATTATTTTAAGCATACAGGAACAAAACAAAAATGTATGATAGAGCTAATTTGATATTCTGTTAATAAGATTAATTACCATTTAAAAACTGCCTAGAATGAATCGATCTAGTTCATATTTTGATAAGATTGTATATGAACGCGAAAGTAAACTGTCTATCTCCCTTTTCTTCATGCCACTTCACGTTTGTCACTGAATTACTGCTAAGCGGCTGGACCGATTTTAATGAAATTTTTTGTATCTTCAGGTATGATTTGTATAGTTTATAAGGATTAGTATATAAGTTCAGTCTTAATAAAGCACTCGTGTTGACATATAATATCGTTTTCTTTACCCCTTTTCCCGCACACCGTAAGGTGGATTACTGTGTGAATTTACAATTCGAAGCAAGGCAAAAGCTAGTATACTACATTATTCCTTTAAATACGAGAGAAGCTGTGGGCAAAACTGTTAAATATAATAATACAATATAATATATTACGTTAAGTTCCGCAAGTCTAGCACGAGCCACCCTGTCGTCATCGCTGTCGATGCCGCTGTCATCAAGCTCATTCAACCGCAGCGGGAGTAATTCATCAACGGCCATGTTTTCTATCTGAAAAATAATTTCAAATAGTGATTAGGAAAATAACAATATGAAATTCTTCAATAATAGATTGAAATTGTTATTGTCAATGGATTTCTCTCGACTCGGCACGAATGTATTAAAATGGGACCAGAAAGGTACTAGCTTTCAAATAAAAAAAGAGCGTGTGGGCCAAGTATACGTGTCAGAAGTGAAACTTCTTTATCAAGACTCAAAGATACTAAAATTGTCGCTTTACACCATCACGTGACGGTATTGCCATGACGCAACCTTGAAATTTTACTCTCAACGCGCCTAAAGAAGTTTCACTTCAAAAAGAATCATCAAAATCGTTTCACCCCTTGTTCACTCAGAAGAAAGTATTGAGAAAACAAATCTGAAAAAAAATACATACTAATTGAGAACCTCCTACTTTTTTTAATCGTTTGATTAGTCTAAAACTTTTATATATATATTATATAAGCGAAAATGAATAAGTTATAATATAGTAAGAAATCTCTCCTTTTTTTTTAATGACAACTTATTTGTCCCGCTATACTATCTGATTATACTAATACTCTATCTACATCAAGAATTAATAGAATTAACAAGCTTTTCAGCTCAAGCAAAGCCAGGACAAGCTTATATAGATAGTGCGTTTTCCTAGATCTAGCCACCATAAGGGTTCGAAAATAGATATTTTGGTCCTTGAAACCTAAAATCTCGATAAAATGTATTTCCTATTAGATTTGCATCAATAATTTAGCACCGATGTATTAAGACGAATGATGTAATTTGTAAAAAACTTATCAATCAATAAAATGCAATCAGACTTTTCTAGGTAAATGGCAAATTGCACAGCCTTATAATTAAATGTCACTGATAAAATTCTAAAGGTTACAGGATACTACATACAATTCGCATTTAATACACAAGAAGAAGCAGTAAATAAATTTAGAATTTCAGAAAAAATAATAAAAATAATTACCTGATGCTTACAGGACCTTGAAAACACAAAATATATCAATATCACTGGCAGCAAATACACGTTATAGAACCTCCACGGAGTTCACGAAAATCCGGTGCTGCCTGGCCGCCCGCCCCGCGTTGCCATGGTAACGGGCACGTGCGCGCGCAATTGAAACTCTCAATTCAAATCAGACGTTTCGTCACATTTATTTATTATCAAAGTTTTTCATCGAGTAGTAAAATAAATAATTTATTTCAACCAACATGCTGAGGTGCGTTTATTCGGCGTAGAGCCTTGATATGGCGCCCAAGAAGGTAGGTATTTTAGTTTTCATTTACTTATACATACCCTACTTACTAAATTTCCATTTACTTATTTACGTAAATAAAAAATTAACTCGGTGTAACCGGTAGTATTTGCATACGAAAAAAAGGCTTGTCTGCCAAGCACGTAACATTTAAAACAATTTTATTAATATTATGCAATTTTACAAAATCATTGATCTAACATGCGTTGCTACAGATCGACAGCGATACATACCTATACATAATCTCAAATATGTACCTACATGTACAAACATATACTTTCATTTTATTACCTACTTTTAAAGTATAATTAACTGAATATCAGTTTTAGTTCCTCAATAGTACCTAAATTTAGGCGATTATTTAATAATTAAGATGAAGATTATAACCTCGACTAAAAGTTATTTATTCAGTTTCGCAGTAACTTGTATAAATCGGAAAGTATAAGGTGGAAAACTGTGAAAGTTTTTTATTGTTCTTTCACAAAGAAATTATCCGATTAATCTTACGAGTATTAGGTACCTATAGGATATCTTTTAACCGAAGTCACATAACGAAAACTGTGGGCTATAGTTATTTTTAACACGCTTTTATTTTATAAATAATGCGCCAACGCACATAATATTATTACATATGCATATTATAACGTGTTATAAACTACTTAAGGTATATAAGTGGAGTGATGGTTAGGTATATAAATACTTAAAATAAATGTAACGCTTGAAAGCTCTACCACGTAACTTAGAAGATTCAGTTAATACTTATGAACAATAAAGAAAACACCAATTCGACGTCATAAGTATTCGTCTTCTAAGCTATAAATAGTGTTCCCAGGGAGGGGAATTATTAATTCATAAATATCTAATATATAAAATTCTCGTGTCACAATGTTAGTTACCATACTCCTCCGAAACGGCTGGAACGATTTTCATGAAATTTTCTGTGCATATCGGGTAGGTCTGAGAATCGGCCAACATCTATTTTTCACACCTCTAAGTGATAAGAGTAAGACAGAACAACGTTTGCCGGGACAGCTAGTATTCTATAAAGACTACAACTAAATAACTTATAACAACGGTCACACACTGCTTCAAGTACTCTTCAATCTTCATTCATTTACATGTGAAGCTTCATATAACTAATGATATTTTCCCTCTTCATTATTATAGAGCAAAATCAGACCCTGAATTTATTTTAGATTGGCAAGTGACATCGTTTCCACAAATTATTTGTGTTTTTAAATATTAGCTTTAAGAAAAATCTATTAACTTCCGAATCTTTTAATAAAGCTGTATTTAGATTTTGTTTTGGATAGTTGTCACTGAAAATGTTTTATACGAATTAATAGCTTAAAAGCTCAATCTCTCTAAAAGAATACTTGGTTTTTACTATCTACTAGGCTAATTATTTCAAGAGACCAATCTTTATTTACTTCATTGATGTGACACACACTCATTATATCAGTGCTGTTAAAAGCATTCGTGTATGTAGGTAAATTCAAAGGCTAATGAAAATCAAAGTAAATTTGAACCTCAATAACACAAGAATGGCACATTAAATGTGGTATGTTTGATATGATTCTGGTAAAGTACGTCATTACTACAGTGACTCTGAGCACAACCAAGATCTTACAATTCTAAAGAAGATTTTGCCACTTAGATTCCTAGCCTGAAAGAAATGGCAAAGCCAGTGCGTCTACCCGACTTGTGGCGCAGTAAGTCAACAGAAAAATCAATTGGGTTGTTACTTAAACGCCTTAGAGTAAGTACTAATAGGTGTAAGAAAATCTCACTGTAAATATGACCTTGGCAATCTGTGTGTGTGTCCGTTGTCCTGGGTTTTGGCTCGTATATTCATACCGGTATACTAGATAATATATAGAGGAAAGATACCTACTCGTAAGTGATATTGTAATAGGTACTAGCCAATAAAGCCTCGCATTCATTACCGCAGCCAGCCAGGGAAACATTTGTTGCAAATTGAAATGCTGTAACGGTTGATCAACAATATTGCTAGAAAATGTTTAGAGTTGGTCGCTTCTGGGGTAACTTTTCAAAATACATAATTAACTCTACCACACGCAGTTTTACTAGCAATATGTTTAAAGCAACACACACAACGTGTGATAAACAAATGTTTACCATGAATAAGGGGCTTTATGTACAACGAAATATATAGTATTGAAAAAAAATACGCATAGTTATTTTTAACACAAAATATCAAAACCGCTAAGATACCGATATGAATAGAAGAGTCTTGTGTTATCGTCTACGCATGTCTAATCGTATGAAAAGCTTACGCAAATGCAAATTTTGTGTATTACCATAATTTAGAACTACGCGATACATGTGTTTTTTATGATTTTATATATCTTCTGCTATGAAAATAACATTTTCTGTGTTTGATTTTTCGAATCAAAGCTTAGATATGATATCGCTTCGCTGATCGCCAATCATATTTTTATAGATAATTTAAATCGATTCCACTCTTTCCAAAGAATTTGCTAATAAAGTGATAAAGTGCAGTAGGTAGGTTAATTTATATAAGCCAAACTTCCGAAAGCGGAGTTTGATAAGTTCTATAAATAAAGTTTGGTCCTCCTTATTAATTTCTTCTTCTACTTCTAAGAACTAACATATTAGTGAAATTATGACTAGAGTAACGTTTTTGTAACCATTGTTAACACAATCATGACACCATCCAAGACAAGAGAATATAAGAACTTCGAGATAGAGATAGAGTGTTAAAGCTCGAACTTTCTTATCTTCTCTCATTTTAAATTACAACATTTATATATGATCAATGAATATATGGTTTTCCAGGCTACATGGGTACTTAAATAAATGTTAAGCATTACCGTAATTATTAATATTAATTACCATACTACCAACTCGTTTGTTCAATATTAACTTGGCTCCCAAAAAGCCTATAAATTAAGTTAGTACCATCCATTCTCTAACAAAGTTATCAGAAATTTTGTATTGAATTTTATAAATCGATTGTGTGCTTATCAACGTTATTGTGATAACGTTCATAATAACAGTAATATTGTCGATCAAACGGTTATATGGTTTTAACGCCCATCACGCAAGGGGAGGAGGAAATGTCAACATAAACGGGTTTATTGCCGTTATTAACTTGTTTCCAATCGATATTCAAGACATTCGTATTCTAAATATTGTATATAATATAATAATTAGGAGCTTTTAATTACATTAGAATTTAGATATTAGCGCCATCCATCCAACATGGTATGGTATGGTATCTATAAATGATTAAGAAAGTTTTGTTAAATCACAAATACTGATCTCCTTAAATAAGGTTAGTTTATA
The DNA here is from genome assembly GCA_907164665.1 of Colias nastes. Lineage (NCBI taxonomy): Eukaryota > Metazoa > Arthropoda > Insecta > Lepidoptera > Pieridae > Colias > Colias nastes. The sequence goes on from CAJQZM010044395.1 coordinate 31,166, forward strand.
CAAATAAAAATTAAATTACCTGAACTTACCTGCTTTATAACTTCACATGTCAATCTTCTTCGCGGCACCCTGACATCTTTCCTGTTTATTTTTACTCCTTCAAATTGTTCTCCTAAATATGAAAAAAAGGATACATCATAAAAAATTCACACAAAATTTTAACGGTCTTTTTTTTGTGAATTCAAGTAAATAAAATGGTAAATTCCGTATCAAATTGGAAAGTTTTGATAATATTATTTTTCTTTCCATTAGCAAAAGTCCTAATAACGAGATAGATAATTTTATTTTACCCATCTCTGAAAATATTTCTAGCCTCAAAGAAATGCCTACTGTAAATGGTGCAATAGTTCCCACTGTAAATCGCAATGCTCAATGTGCTTTTAATTTTAACTCGTGAACTCATTTTCCAAACGCGATGATACTGTCGAACCGCAGAAGACTAAATGCAGGTCGTTTTGAAGGCTTAAATTATGCGCAGTTACAAAGTTGTATACACATCGAAAGCGAAAGTTTTCGAATTTATAGTTCACCAAAGCCCCTTGTGAAAAACTTGAAAAAAAGGTGTATTAACCGAAATGTGCAAGCATAGAACTGCAGATTCCTGGGTTCGATTCCCCGGTGGAGACTAAAAATAAAGTCTCGGTTGAGCAGCATTTTATCCGTCAAGAAAATCGATCAAAAAAAGAATCTGCCCCATATCCTACTTGGGGACACGGGAATTCACATGTAGAAGCATAATAGCATTATCAATAAATTTAATTAATATTCATGATAATATATTCTTACTTGATCGCCGGATAGCTTTATAATTAAGATTGATTACAGTATATCTTTTTGTATGATCCATCCTTAAAAAGGGGTTGCAAATAGCACTGGCATAAAACTGTCTTGTCGTCTGTGCAAGCTAATGCCAGACACCGGCGCTAATTAGAATTTGGTGACACGCTCGCCGGAAATATGTTTGTTTCCATTGTCATTAAATGATTTACATATTTTGGGGATTAAAAAATAAAAAAAGGAAAAATAAATATTTGAAAAGGCATTAATTGGTATAAAAGTACAATACAACAACTCTATCCTCGATGAGATTTATGAACGCCTCAAGACCCCTTCACTTTTCTGCCTCTAGATATGTTGTAATCCTATTTTAATTCAATAAATAGAAAAAGCTTATACCTTGTTCGGTATAATTTGACTTTCATCACAAATCTTCACACACATAAAATAAAATTTATAATATGGATTAACGTAAAGAGATATTTTTTTTTTGGTTCAACCCAACCGTTTTGTGAAACTTAGATGGAATGTGCGAAAGAAAGTCAAAGTATTTTCGTTCTTGAACACTTAGATCACGCAAAATGAAAAAAAAACTTGAACTATTTTACTAACTGTAGTTAGGTCACATAGAATGAAACTAAATTTAAACATTAGCCAATAAAAACTTTTGGCTTAAAGACGAAAATACACTCCTATACAAATAGACGCTATAAAAAATATAAAAATTCCTTGATGAAATCTACTTCTTGAATATAATAAAGGTTATTCTGGTATCAGATACTGAACTAGCACTATCGTGATTATAAATCAATGCAATGCAGTTTACACCTGTAATAATTGTACTGTTCCTTCCTTACCGAGGATACTGCAGTTAGAGGCACAGTCTTGTACAAATCGGGTAAATTCAAATACTCTAATAAATAAAATCCAAAATATTATGTCGTCCGATGATGACAGCGACGTGAGTACCGCTTTTCCCGCACTTTGTTGCGTGTTCATGAATAACAAGCTTACCACGAATTAAAAATTACAAATCCATTTCAAATGCTTAAGGCACGCAATGATCTTTAAAAGTTTGTTTACGCTTGCTTTCGCTGAACTAAAAATGGAAGTATTATTTACAATCCTGTTACATGATCACGACCAATAAAATTCTAACATAAAATAATATGCAAATCTGGAATATTTACTCGTAAATCAAAGTGGTGCTTAAACGTTTAGAAGACTGAGCAGTTCTTGATTTGCGGTAAGCTTGCGTGCTTGTGTTTTTTGGAAGGCAATCCGTTCTGTTAATTATTAAAAATGCTGAAAGCTATGGTCAAGAGGGCGTTGAAAATAGATGAGGAGACAGTGCTTTTGACTAAAACGTTATCAAAATTCGATGTAGGCACCTTTAATAGCTTATGCTTGATAATTATTAATTAGTGATATGATATGAAAGTAAATAAGTGTTATTTTTTGTATATTTAGCAGAAGGAAGGTAATAAATCTCGCGCGAACTTAGCGGAAGATGAAGCATTAGACTGGCTTAAGCCACGCACGCTCATAAAACCTGACGATCAAGAAGATGTTCCTGAGGCGGTTAGTAAATTCTTGCTGCTATTTATACGCACTGCGGTTTTTGTTTTAACCTAATGTGGACACAATTTCTAACACGAACAATTTTAATTCTTATGCACTATAAGTTAATAATATTGGCAGGATCTTGAAGAGGAGGTTGGGCGTGTTCTCACTACTATCAACCCTCAATGGGTGGCGGATGAAGTAGCTTATCATTATGGACAGGGAAAATTTGTACTTAAGCCAAAACCGACATTTGGAAAGGCATATCCTTTGTACATATACCAAGGAACAGCCATACGGAAGGACTCTGAAGAAGCGAAGGCGCAAATAGCTGCTGGTTATGGTATGAAAATTATTTTAAATCTAACTCTAGCTGTTTTATCAAATTATTTTATCAATAAAAAAAATAATAAGGCTTTGCGATTTATATAGGTAAGTGAGTCTTTTATTTATTTTATTTATTTATTGTATTTTGTTGTATAGATTCTGATATCAAATTATATTGAAACAGGAATGGTCGGCTTCGACGATGCTGGTCCCAAGCGAGCCAAAGTGAAGAAATCTGCGGCTGAAGAAGAAGAGGAAGAAGAACCAGAACCCGAGCCTGCAGCACCAGCAGAGGAGGCTAAGGGAGAAGGTATAAAATATAGATTTACTAGCATTACCCGCGATTTTATCAGCGTGGTTAAAGTACCATAAGCTATATATAATACATTATATATTCCTGATGCAACTTACAGAGTTATTCAAATACAGAGTGATTCAAATATTATTATTTTGTTACGGTAAAAGTATTATTTTTTATACTTTATGATAGAGGATGCAGTTCAAGAAGAAGAGAAGC
>CAJQZM010044396.1:0-27163 GCA_907164665.1 Colias nastes
TTTTTGTTTACATAACCGTTTTGTTTTTCTTTTCTTTAAAAAAAAAAAAAGATCTTGCATGTGGTGTTAGCCTTTAAGTAGCTGTTGCATTTATATAAGTTATTTTGTGTTCTTGTCTCTGTATGTATGTGTTGATGTAAACAACTGTTGGCTGACCTTAATTAAATAAATAAATAAATAAATAAATACTTTCATATTACTTATAGAAGCCATTACTAAAGGCCCACGAGGCAATGTACCTCTTGAATAGCATTTTCAATACACCTGAAATGCAATACGACATTAAATGTCGAGTCGTAGAGCGAGACAGCACATTCCCGGAGAATATACCAGAATTCTGCATATCCATTCATTTTACATTTATTAAAATATCACATTATCAGCGTTTCCGTGTGGAAACCATTTTCATTACATACTTTTGCAGTGCAATTCAATCAGGGCAAATCTGATATTGGACAAAGCACTGGTTATATCTTGGCTGGACTCCAATATATTATCCGACAGGTGATGTAAAACAAAACATTTATAATCCGGCACGTGAAATTGATCTTTTATGCAAGCTCATGCTATTTTTATGGGCTTGCTTTTCGACTTGGTAGTGTTTTTTTGCACAATGTACGTAGACAATAGGTAGACTATTTGATTATGAACACGATTCTTAGTGAAATAGCTTTAATTATAACATCTGGAAGAAAAAGCTTTTAAATAATTTTTAAGACTTTGAAATAAAATCTTGACAAGATTTTATGAATGGATCGAATGATACTATAATTAGTAGCAGATTTCACAGGAAACCAGAGCTACGTCAGGAATTAAAGAAAAACAAGTTGATAAGCTCGGAAAATATATTTTAATTTGCAAAATTTATTAAGAAACGAAACCCTGGGTATAAAATCATCAAGCATTCAAGCTTGAACAGATCTGAAAATAAACTAAATAAATAAATATTCTAGAATAGTTCTTCCAACTGTTTGTGCTTTAGGTTCAATTCCAATGTTTACCTTCTATATACATAGCAAATAGAAGCGTATGTACGGATATCGAAGTTAGGCCTGCGCATGCATGTACCATGTACAATTTCTTCTTTGAGTTACGGGGTTTCAAATGCGGGAGACTAAAGTGGAATACCTCAGTCTAAACCGAAATCCCTAAGGATAGGTTGTCATCAAATCAAAACTATTTGAATAGGCTATAATTAAAAATACAGTTTTTCTTATTTTGCATCAAGAGTCGATATGACTTGTTCTATTTAGGTGGATGATGTGTTTAATATGACCTTAGACAGTTGAAATCAATTTGATCATATCACTGGATGCTCAAATTTTCCGATATCTATAGTATTTGATTGATGCACAACGGATGAATAGGCGGGTCTACAGTTTTAGTTATACATTTTTACCACTTCAAAATATAAATCGTGTTATTTAAAACTTACTTATCTTTGTTGCGTAACAATCATAAACACATTTAAATAAATGTTATACAAACATGAAGGCCTAAATTACCAATTGTAAAGAATTCAAATTCCTACAACCTTTGGATTATACAACTGCCCTTGTGAAATGTATGAAATCGCAAAGAAAATGGCGTCGCTGATAGCGTGACTATCGAGGTGCGATCTAAGTTTCAATATCAACAATCAGCCGACCTTGCCAAGTGATACATCAATCAATATGATTTATATCGCTGATTGAGAATCGCAGTTATTAACCATGACTTAGTAAATTGTGTACATAATTACATATTCATAGGAACAATAGCGTTGAGAACAATATTATTGTAACATTAAATTCAGCATGAGGATAGTCTGGAGCCGTATACCTCTTATTTCTTGATAGTTAACGCCGTGATTTAAACTGACTGGCAAATTCATATTAATACATGATCGCAATAACCAGCCATGGTTAAATATGGTATAATATGAATTTGTCAGTCTAGAAATAAGAGCTCACAATACGGCCTCTGATCGCTGTTTTTTTAAACAAACCGCTGCTTAAAACTAGCTGTTTCCTACGTTAGAAAATAGGTACGACCATGACCTCATTTTAAATCATAATAGGATATTCCATTAAAAGTGTCTATACAAAACGAAAACAACGAATTGATAATTAATAAAAATAGAGCCGTTTTAACACTTCTTGTATGTTACATAGTTCAATAATCTCGAAAATTAAAATTACACTTTTAACCATCAATGTGAGCGTCGACATGAATTCCCCTACATTTTTCGTAGTCCCAAAACTAGCAGCAGCGCTTTAAAAATTACCAACGCGCCAGAACAAAACTTTTTATCGATCGCCGATTGTTTTTGCTCTGCACCTGACTGCTAGTAATCGAATATTCACACCTCGACTCACATTTGTTCACTGCCGTGGCGGATCGCGTCTCGCTATAGAAACGCTGAAACTTCAGATTAAGATTGGACGTCAAATTGAACGAAATTACTGAAGATGTTCGCTGATTTTAAACGAGCGTGGACCGAAAAATTTAATCCCTCAGCCCCCGTGAATTGTGTGTATTTTCTCTTCTAGTTATTGCGAACTGTTTTCGGATCATTGTTAATTTAAAAACAAGTTTCCTAGTCCATCATTCAAGCAGTAAATAAAAAACACGTTTGTTAGTGTGCACTATGATAAAATAAATAAATCAAAATCAAAATGTTATTTTTCAATTTAATAGATACTATATGTACGCTCTATTATTTCAATGTTATTTTTCAACTTAATACAATAATTATACGCTCTATTAATTTATACCCGTAATTAGAGCGCATGTAAGGGGTAAATCTTTAGCAATACAATATTGTGTTCATTAATTTTGACAAGGTTTATCTTAAAATCTTGTACATATTACCTACGGGTACCTACCTTTATTCTATATATTAGGAATAACATAGCTATATAACATAGCAGGATTTATTTAAAAGTATAATACGAAATGACGAAGCTTTCAACACAATGCGGAATATGATAATCGTATAAACGATATGAGTGTTTATTATTTCGTGTTTTCGAGTAAACAAACATTTATCCATTCATCCATTTACAGTAAAAGGCTTTTTTATTAGATTCTTATTTGATCGATCGACGCTTCGCTTTTCTTTTAACAGATTGTTGAGTTTTATTATTTTTCCAACTGCTACCGTTATAATTTCTCAATTGTTTCTTTTAAGCAACTTAGTGTACAATAATAATTTATGAATATGAATACCAAAGTTTTATTCTTTCCATCTTAGTATCGAATAACACAATATTAAAGAAGTTCCTTATATAGGTATTTTTACTTGTTAATCCAAAGTAAACAAACCAAAACCAACTTTGAGGATGTACGTTGATTAAAAACATAACGTACAGGGAATCCTACCACACCATTGCACACACTAAATTTAATTTGTTGTTGAATTTGCTCTTCTTGTGTTTAAGATGATTGAAATCCTACGCTTAAGTCGTAGTGATCAAATACCAATCGCACCAAAATCGGGACACAGTCGAATGTTAAACTACAACTTAATCATCCTGAACCTATCTATCTAATCTGTCAAACCAGGGGCCACTGAAAATCAGTGCTGGGCTGTTAAAAGGTACAGCAAAATACTGAGTTGGTCCCCTTTTTGCCAAAGGGCTTTTGTTTTTCTTTATGTCGAGCTCTTTTTGTAGTTCTGTTCTATTTAATTTTGTATGTTTTTTGGCCTTAGGCAAAATACATTTTTCTTAAGATGCGTGCGCGTAATACCATCACGTCAAGGAGTAAGGCGACGATTTTGGTATCTTTGAATCTTGCTTGTTCACTTCTGACACGTTTGCTCGGCACACACGCTCTATTTTTATTCTTTATTTCAATAGCTTAAATAAGAAATGAAAGACCACTAAAGTGTTATTAGCGGAGCAGAGCCTCCGCTGCGTTTTGAATTTACTCTTCTTGTGTTCAAGGTGATTGAAATCCTACGCTTAAGTCGTAATAACGTCACAATCAAATACCAATCGTACCAAAATTGTGATACAGTCGAATGATAACTTAAACCTATCTATCTGATCTTTCCAATAGCTTAATTTAAAAAAGAAAGTCACTCACGTGTTATTAACGGAGGAGAGCCTCCGGTGCAGGCTGCGCAGCGACATGGCGTACCCCTAGCAGGGCGGGCTGCCGCTGCCTTTCCCGCGCGGCCGGCGGAGCGCGCGCGCGCCGAAGAACGCGCCTTCCTCGTTGCACGACTGCGAGCGCTGCGACGCCAACATGCCGCTCGCGCGCAAGGGACGCACGCGCGCGCGCCTGCCCCACCCGCACCCGACCACCTCAATCTTGGCGAACCGCACGGCCTTAACACCGAGACACTACACCGACCGACTCATGCGAACGTAGCTTTATATATGTGTATATGTCTATACTATACCGCGCACGGCTTGGCACTTGTGTACACTATAAGACTATCTATCAGCTAGCTTATTAATTGATATAATTGTTTAAGGCGCTTCGTCGATTACACTGTGTAAATAATTATTTGTTATCGTCCTATTGGTGCTTCGTATCGTCGAATCTGAAACAAAGAAATGTGTATTATTTATTTGTTACACAAGAAATCGAAAGCAGATTGCTTGTTATACAATAGAGATAATTTAAACACAACTTGCTCTACAATTATTAAAATCTTTCAACATTATCATCGACTGTAATTCTATATCTCACCAAATAATATTTTCTCTCATTTTAAAGCACACAAAATACACGTGAAGATAAACAATTTGGCAACATGAAAACCTCATTCATTATGAATTCAATGTTTGATGTAAGCTGATGCTTGTTTAATTAAGTCGCGAATTATTTTTGCTCTACACGACAAGAACGCATTGGTCCTTTTCACTTTTCACGTTAATGTTTCACGTTAATGAAATGACCGGTGAGCAAGTCCATATAATCCTTTGATACTTGTAATCTAATTTCTTAAAGGGGTGACAGACGTACGAGTAAGTACGCGAACTTGTGGCTCGACGACCTTTTTCGCTCGTGTGTCACCCCAAGTACGCGTACTTAAAAACCGTCGAGTAAGTTCGTTGACGATCCAACATGTTTGAAATTTTACTCGAAGCCCGCCTTGGCTCGCACGTCTGTCACTGCCGTTACAATGTTACACTGACCTCTCACGAATTTATGAAATAGGTCAAATTCTTGTTAGAACCAATCTACGCCTTAATATAGATATTGGCATGAATTGGCGGTCTAAACTGGGTTTCCTGAATTAGTTCAGGCTGGATACGTGTCGATTATTATTTTAGACTATATATTTAAATTAAGCTTTTGCATAGCATTTTAAAATGTTTGTAATGATTCTACACTAAAATAGACATAATATATTCTGATGATGAGAATGCTATAAACATACTATGAGAAGAATGTATTGTTTAAAAAATTCAAACGGTACGTAGAGAAATAGTTAAAAATCCAATAAAGTCTAAAGATTATTAAATAATTTTGGTAAAACTTAGTCTAAATCAAAATCAGATTTATCTTTTTGACCTCTACCCCACAAAAAGATCCAAAAACAACGTCTTGACTATAAACACAGACACAAAGCCTGTTATTCCAAAGCTTATAGATCTACAAACAAAACAATAAACACGCGTAATGAGATTAACATGGGATTGTAAGTCGCTCCTCACTAGAGAAACATGTATGACTGAAAAGCAAATTTGTTTTGTATGAATACGTCCTCAGTATCCAGTTATATATTTTATATTTTAAAGTGCATTGTTATATTTTTCAACGTTAATTAAAACACAAGTTGGAAACTTATCTTTTATAAAATAAAGTTCGTAATGGTTTTCCATGCCGCTCTAGTTATATTCAAATCATGAAAGGATCAAAGGAAAATCAAAAGTTATTTAGATGTATTGAAATACAAACGGTCGGCAATATCAGATTATACATATTCCAAAGAGTCTAGAGATCAGCATTTCAGGTGAAATAAAGGTTAACAATAAGTTTATGGATGTTTTCAATATTAAATTACTGTATTTATAACGAAATTTAATTGGTTTCGTTACGTTGAATTTGATACTCCTTAAAAAAATTACAGCTTGTTTCCTTTTATTTCGTAATCTGAATGGACAGTCAGTTTTCTGCAGTAAGATTATCTACTAAGTATAGAGTTCTCATTCTCTTTACCTTACGTAAAAGTGTTACTAGAATAGAATCTCAATTTGGAGTCCAATATGCCCATTCCATACACATAGATAAGTGTGCTCTGTGTGTGTACTACGCAACCCTGTCTACGTTCTACCTCCCCGATATTACAGGCGTGATCATCTTCGCTCACGTTTTTCAACGTATTTTATCGTCTATGAAACTAATACCGGGCTAACCATCAAGACGACGCCCTGCTGCTCACAAAGGAATGAGGTTTTATATTGCAGTGCCAAGACATTGCTGCGGCTTATCGACCGACGGTTTCGCACTTAAGTATATTAATAGACTAACTCGTGGTCGTCGAGGCGAAAGACGGAAATTATCCACCAATCTGATGTTCCGATACTAATAAGCGGGCTAATCACCTTCAATGGTTTCCAGTACTTATGCTACGAAATAATTCAGGCACGAAAGTTATGAACATAAAATAGGTAACATAATTTGGAAAAATATAATTGATTTAGAAGTTAAGAATGTGTTCGAAACTGCTAATGACTATGCTATTAGATGCAAACAATATCAATTATTGAAAGTAACTCTAGCCTATGGGGCTATATTATAAAATACTAGTTTACCGCCCGCGGCTTCGCCCGCTTTGTCTAAACCTAATAAATTATATACTAAAACCTTCAACTTGAATCACTCTATCTATTAAAAAAACGCATCATCAAAATCTGTTGCGTAATTTTAAAGTTTTGCATACATAGGGACAGAGAAAGCGACTTTGTTTTATACTATGTAGTGATAGACTTCTACTGTAGCTGTTTCTGCAATACAACAGTAAACAAAATGTAAAGTATTATGAGGTTGTAGATCCATAACTATCCTAACCTATAAATGTCTGCATTTCACTCGCAATAACTAGAGTACCTAAGCTTAAAAGGAGGAAGACTTCCATTGTTACAATTTCCTGCACATTAAGAAAACAATATTCAAATTTTTTTATTCCTTATCCAAGTTATGTAACGTATATTAATAGCCTTGTTTTTGCTTACTCATAACAAATCAAACAGTCTTGATCGTCCGATCGGAATAAAATATTAATACCTAAAAGGGGCAGCCCTACATAAAACGCTTACAGAGCTCATTAATCTTTCGCGTGACAACCCACGAGACGTCCCATCCTTCTCCATTCTTGACTTAATAACCGGTCACGAATCCACCGTCCTTCAAACTACAATAGGTATGATTTTATATTATTAGCGCTCAGTAACAGACAAACCATATAACATAATTTTGCAGACCTTCTATATGTATGTTGCTTGTTATTTTCAACGGACTACAAAAAAGTGGAAGCTCTACATTGGATTTTTTTGGGTCTGTTACCTCAACTTTTTTACTGATTGATCAATGAAAAGATTTTTATAATTATTTTTTGTAAGAAATCTGGTGCCATGTGGTCCCATTTAAATTCGTATTAGTTTTACTAGTTTTTAGTTTTTTGTTAAAAATAATATATCAGATCATATAACAGAATTTGTCGAGCGTCCGTATGTACACTGAATGTTATTTTATCTGTGAGAATTTGGCTCACTAATCACGCTCAATGCAATTGAGTTGTCTTTGTTACGTATCGTATAGGAGCTACCAACGTTGACAAGAGAGCATTTTAGTATAGTTGGTTCTTTGATATACTGTTCCTCTTGCTATTTCGGTTAGAGTCCGGGCTGTCTGGCTGGTCGCAGTGGTTGCGTTTATTAGTGCGCATCTTATCTGCACAGGAAAATATCCTTAATTTAAAGTCATTTTTTAACGCGTAATTTTTAATCTTTTGCTTTTAGATAGATCCATGAGACATAATTTTTTTATTGCAAGACGTTTTTTTCGTTGTTAAATAGGTGCCAGACGCAATTTTTTATTTCAAAATCATTAAAATGTCATCGAAATAAGTGAAATTCTATCAACATGAGTCCCCGTGAAGGATATACTATGTATAATATTCATTTTACTATTTACAATTTTCTAGCAACAATCTACCATGGTGCCTCCTTTTCCCAACGAACCTCAAATAGGACGTTAATGTAAACTTGATAAAAACCAAATATCATCAAATTCATATTAATACCCAAAAGTGTAATAAATAGACATCGGATTATATGCACTAACAAAATGCCAAAATATGCATGCAAATATGCACTAAAAAAGGCCGAAATATGCACTAAAAACTACTAATATGCCTAAAATATGCACAATACAAAATCAAATCTTTTATTATTTTTATATATTTAAATCAAAGATTGTACAAAAACAGTGAAATTTTCTTGAAATTAAGTATAGTTTTTGTGCCAATATACAATTAAGCATTTTTACCAAATTTTCGAGCGCAAATTTGTGACGTTTGTCACCCGCGAGCCCAGTGTCGCCACCTTAGACCTTTCCGGGCTAAATCTAGCCCTTTTTTGGAATTCAACCCGTGTTTTAAGTTTTTAGTCCCAAAAGGGTAATCTAGCCCTATTTTGAATGGCTCAAAATTTACTTAAAATGGAGCCCATTTTGTAATTTTTTGCCATTTTACCATGCCAAGATAGGGTTTGTTTACTCGCTGAGCGTTCTGATTGGCTAATAAAGGTTAGTCGACCAATCAAAACTCCCGCTACTTAACGAAATATGCACGATTGGGGAAAAAGGCTAAAATATGCACTAACGCCGTAATTAGAGAGTTTTATGCATTTGCATATGCAAATATGCAAATGCATATAATCCGATGTCTAGTAATAAATATGAAACCATCTATTAAAAATATTAGTTTACTAATTATTCAATATAAGTATTAAAAAAGGATAATATAATATAAGTAATAAAGTTATTACTTACCTTTTAAGCGGACTCATGTTGATGTAATTTCACTTATTTCGATGACATTTTAATGATTTTGAAATAAAAAATTGCGTATGGCACCTATTTAACAACGAAAAAAACGTCTTGCAATAAAAAATTTATGTCTGATGGATCTATCTAAAGGCAAAAGATTAAAAATTACGCGTTAATAAATGACTTTAAATTACGGATATTTTCCTGTGCGCACTAATAAACGCAACCACTACCGCCAGCCAGACAGCGCGGACTCTAACCGAAATAGCAAGAGAAACAGTATATCAAAAACCCAACTATACTAAAATGACTTTTTTTAAAACGTTAATAGCTCCCGTACCAGTAGTTTGGGAAGTCGAAGCGGAAAGCGGTTCGTTAGTAGAGAAAAAGCGTTATATTTTATTCCTGTTCTAAATTATTACCAGGAGCAAAAACATAGTGTTCTATCGTATCATATAACTAAATCAACAATTACGCGCATGTAACAGACACGCTATTTGTACATTGAAACTATTTGAATCCTAACTCTCTTCAATGTTTGCTGTTCGTTAATTAGTATGTTTGTATTTACACGAATTGTATACCTTTGAAATATAGTCTTTATTAACGGATTTGCGGTGAAGTTCATCTTTAAGCATCGCAATGTTTCTCTCGTCATGACGATATTATTAATGTGGTATTTATTAACAACTAGCTCACCGCCCGCGGCTTCGCCCGCTTGGTCTAAAACCTAATAAATTATATACTAAAACCTTCCTCTTAAATCACTCTATCTATTAAAAAAAACGCATCAAAATCCGTTGCGTAGTTTTAAAGATTTAAGCATACAAAGGGACATAGGGACAGAGAAAGCGACTTTGTTTTATACTATGTAGTGATACAGAAACTGGAAAGCAAGAGGTACATTTTTTAATAAATCAAGCGCTACTTGAAAAGTAATAATAACGATACACAAATTAATTAAACTTTCATAGCTTAATAATATGGAATTGATACCTAATAAAGTAAAAATACACGTTAATTTATTAACTAGTTAAGTAGTATTGATTCGACTATAATTATATACTTCGAGTATAAAGCACGTAGTATGCCTATTGTAGGATTAACGATATTTACTGTACTCAAAGTTCAACGAACCAAAGCATTGTATTTGTAGTACTTATACTTAGCTATAAGGTAAAATTCCCGTTTCAATAATAAATTTATGCACTGATACTGAGATACGGAAACTTTGTTTTTGTATTTCCATTAATGAAATTGGAACTGAATAAATTGAATCATATTTTTATTCTGAAATTCAAGCTTCATTTATTCCCATACGTCATTTGTGTTAATAATTAGGTTAAAGAGAAATAAACGTATCTCGTATTGAATTTATTGATCACAAGGGAAATAAAACGACATTATCTACTATACCTACAAAAAACACAATTAAGTGCTTTAATCTATCATTAAAATATCTCACACAATTTCCAAACTAAGTACTAAAATGTCATAATTATTCCTATCATCAGAGAGATCATTTTAACACAAAACGGCTCTCCCATTTTCCTCTCCCTTCTCCATTTTTTCCTATTCTGTACTATACCTCACTGGTACTTTTAGTCACATAAAATTTGGCAAATTCGCGACGTAAAACCGCGGCACAATCTAGTCCTCTTGTTCTCGTGTACTTCCTTAACAAAAAGCATGTTCAGATAATTACAAGGGCTTATAAAAACTATTAACACATACAATTCCATTGTGTGGCAGCCATTAATCTTATACGAGCAGACCTCACTCAGATACGCTGTCTACCTTTTAACGGATAAGCCTTTGGGTACTGTCGAATTAAGTTAATCACTTTATTACCTACATTTGAAATTTATATTACTTTTAGGATTAGAAACGTGGATGGTAATCGTAGTAAGTTAATGTGTATATCAGTTTAATATGATAATAAAATTGTTTATATTGTTGCTTATATTTTCTTCTATTCATTCGATTTTAAGAACAATGAAACAATAGAAGAATAATTATCAACGGTTATAATGAATTGGATAAGGTTCTATTTTAGTTTTTATCTATAAAGCTTTATTTTATTCTGCGTTACAATTAACTTATTTTTTAATTATTCTATTGTCTTTCTTAAGTACTCTCTATAAAATTAATCATTTCATCTTATTAGCTTTTAGTATATCGATAGAAATATATTAGTAAAAGTGACAGAAACCCGTTATATAATAAGCATTTAGGAATCCAAGAACACAAGAAACAATTGTATTTTGATTTGTGACTGAATAATGCTATCATAAAAGGACAAACGTGATATCATTGAAAATAATACTAAGATTCGAGCAATATTATTTCACTGAGTTGGTAGAGATATTCGCGTAGAAACATGACACCTGATATCAAATAATAATTTATTTTTTCCCACACAACAAATGTATTTGCAGCACCACATAAGATTCTGCGAAATCTTTACGATAAAGGAGCTAATCTTTATAATAAGTTTCCTAGCTTTCCATCCGTGGTTTGGTCCGCGTAAAAGGAAATTTCCATGAAAATGTTTCAGTGTGGTAAAAGGTAATCTACAGGTATCACTATCTAGAGTCCTAACTGTCTTCAGACCCAAAAATCATACCATAAAATCGCTTCGTTTCTACGTGAAATAAAGACAAACCTACAAACACACTTTCGCATTTATAATATTACAAGAATATTATATATACAGGGTGTAATCGTTAAGTGTGCACAGGTGATTATTCCGTAACTATTGCAGATATCAAAAAATTTTAAACTGATATCGAAAGTACTTAACATAATGAGTAAAATGGCCGTAATAAATTTTTAAAAATAAAACGAGAAATATCTAAAAAAATAACTTGAAACCCTCCCATACATTAAGTATGAGGTACGAATATCCCATGTACATTTAATATGAAAGATTTTAGTTTTTTCTTTGTTTTTTTGGTTTTCTGCTTTAATGACTTCGCAAATTTGAAGGGAAGTTCATTTAGAAACTGTAAATAGAGCTCCTCATTGTATTGCACAATGAGGACATCACTTCGAAAATCTGCTATGAATACAAAATGTATGGGAAATCAAATGTATGGGAGCGTTTAATGTAACATTTTTGGATATTTCTCATTTTAGTTTTTAAAATTTATTATGGCCATTTTACTCGTTAGGTTAAGTACTTTCGATATCAGTTTAAAGTTTTTTGATATCTGCAATAGATACGGAATAATCGCTTGTGCACACTTAACGATTACACCCTGTATAATGAAATCTTCTGATATATTCATCAAGGAAACTCCGTAACACATCTCACTGGATGGAAATTGCTACTTTCCAAGCCTCCGTGTCATTCAATTGTCTAATAGAAACATAAACTGATGTATTGATCTAATAGAAGTTCATTCTATTCACTTTAAACAATTACCATATTATATTGGTATTAAACTAATTTTTAAAAATGTTTAAAAAAATCTGTTTAGCCTAATTTATTTCATTATTTCGTATTATTTCTTTAAAACATCTGGATCCCACACAAAAACCTATCTTATTAGTAGTTTAGTTAGGTACTAAATAAATGAAAACGATGCAGATAATGTCACGTGAAAAAGCTAGTATTTCATATGGAAGCTAACATATAAAACGAAGCAGAACACATGATTAACACATTTCATAAAGGCTTGTCAACTTTCCTATCACGGGTGATGCGGCATGTGTTAAACGTAAAAACGGTATTAAAAAAGTTATTTAATATTCTGCTTCTGACTTACAGCACGTATAATTACTGAGCTGTCTAGACTCGAGAGTACAACAAGCGCTCATTCTTGCATCATTTCACTGCGATGCTCACTTTGTCGAGAGATACTGATCACAATACCGTATTGTACCTTTTTCAGGTTATTTCCATGGGATAAACGATTAGACGTGTTTCTAGCCAACAATTAACTGGAAATTTATTGTCTGGTTTGAAAAGAAAGGGCATAGTAGATAGCGTAGGTGGAAAGTTTACCTACATTCTGTCTTATTGACAAATGGTTACTGCGTATAACTATACGATATAACTATACAACTATACGAAATATATATATAACTATACGAACTATACAACAATTAAAGAAGTTAACGAACTCGTTAACTTCTTTAATTGTTGTTTTAATACAGTTCTATCTTTCAAAATAAAAGCAACACAACATACCTACATAAGAATAACTATATCAACAAATGTGTCGCTAAACCTGAAATGGTTTTGGGAAATAAAGGTATAAAAGAGTGAAGAATATTCAAGGATATATTATGATGCGAATTTAAACCACTGAGAATGTTTGGTAGCATGCGGTGTAACTAAGGAATTTATTACTTTAAAAACAAAGAACAGAGACGTAGACAAAGGAAACGTTTCGGTAATGTATAGCTTGAAATAGAACAATATCACCGCAGTAAAACGTTGATCTAAGATGTTTACATCGTTTATATCTCGTTAAAAAGATAGCTTCTACATTTACTCTACCTAAGATCGATATCATCAAATCCAAAGTAATGAATGATCTTTTAAATAATGTAGATAATAGGAATACATAATATCTTTATTGCAGACAGGGGTAGAAAATAAAAACGTATAGATTGTGATCAAATTCAATTCAAATTAGAATTTTCGATAACCTATTTATTCGATTTATCTATCTGTAGTACTGTCGAATGAAAACTCAATATTCTCAATGCACTAGTTTCTTGGCACAGATTTAATTCAATACGCTACTTTTCATTAATACTATTATCGCCATTTGTACCTACTCCGTGTATACCGCATTTATCTTGATTACTAAATAAATGTTTAAAAGATATGGTTCGTCTTTCATTTCTTACTTATAACATAACATAATTATGCCTTATTAAAAATCATTCAAGCATATTTTTTCCGAAGAAACTGGCAAAACATAATATACCTACATTTAATAGCCCTCACTCAATCAGATAAAAACAATATGTAATAAAATGACGTATTTGAAAACACAACACATAATCTACATTTTAAAAAAGTCGTCCAGATTAACCCATTGAAACCCTTTTTAACGAACCTCAGTACCGTTTTAAACGAATTTTAACACATTGGAATTTAAACAGCCCTCCAGCCATTTCGTTATAATGGGTGGCAAATAAAATTATGATTTTTACACTCTACACAATAGGTATTATAAATCCAAATAATATGCCATTCATTTGGCTTTGTGGGTCGTAATTAATGAAAATTCTTCACATATTATGTGTACATACATTGAATTGTTGCAATTATATCGCTAATAATAGTCCGAAATACATTTCTGTAGCAAGTGGAAAAATATTACTTTATGCTGCGTGCTCGGGTTATCGTAGGTTTTAAGAATTTATTTTAACGCCATTATGGATAAAATATTGCAAATCAAACCTGTGATTGTGATTTGAGATGTACTAAAGTACCGGACGATAATCACTGTATAATGTAAGTAACCAAATTAGATACTGATACTTAGTAAACACTTGCTTTGAGTTTATTCCTGGATACAATGCGTGTTTGTAGAAATCACATAACTTTTCGATCGATACGATTGCGAAAATTCAACCTTCAACGAGTTTTATCAAATTGGATACGCGTTAATTTAGATGATAAAGCTGTTTCAATAAAATCAGTATAGGTAGAGTAACACAAATAATATATTGACATTTTCAAAATAACGTATAATTAGCAACTGCAATAATAACATTATTTTTAATCCAAATCAGAGTTATATTGAAAAGTATAAACCACAAATAGTAATAAAGGTTACATAATTACAAATAATCATGATTATAACAAGTGTAATCGAGCCGAATCGCGCCATAAAAGTTTATTAGGTAATTTCGTTACTCTGTATGGCTGTACACTAAATACTTGTTAAATTACTACGATTATTGCCTTCGCGTGTCTAACGAAGGAATCACTCTAGATCTAATTAGGGAATAGAAAATGTGTTTAAATCTTGTTCAGGAATTTTTCACAATACTTTTTATTTTAACAGCCTAGTTATTACACGTTTCCATAAAATAAATGTAATAAATAATTATTATAATGAAATTATTATATTGTCCCGACTTGATAAGTATACAGAGTGTGAATTCAATCAGTCAATTTAAAGTGGGTCTATATATATAATAGATAAATAACCTAAACAACACTTAAAACTAGCGTGTAAGGTGCAATAATAAAATATTCGTAAAGATTATAAATTATATAAAGTTGCAACTTAGTTCACTCCAAAAGCTCTGTTTAATTTTTAGGTAATAACAACAAAGCGCTATCGAGGTGAGAAATAGAGAATACATGAATAAGGAACAGGGCAGAATACAATAAAAACCGAATACCAAACCAATTTAATTAACGCTATCAATACCGTTATCAATGAACCAATACCGGTACCAATCAATAATCTAATAACGCGTTACTGCTATCTCCGCTCATTTCAGCAGTCGGTACACGTCCGTTGTGTCGTTGTGGAATCGTTTATTTTACTCTACACACACATTAGTTCATAAATACCGTTATTTATATATCGTTGTGAAATTCCTTTCGAAGAAAAAGCAATTTATAATCTGTTTTCTTGCTAAATTCCGATTGGGGTACCGAGTACGGTGGAAAAGGCATTTCTTTTCGTGCTTATTTTTTATTTGCTATTTAACAATATTACTAATAAAATTTAACTAAAAATAACTATTCCCTAACCAATGATCAGACGCTTACCAACATCGTTTTTAACAAGCGCAACGATAAATTGCTCTACATCCCACATTATATATGTATTCACATTTGAAAGCATTCTAAAATCAAACAAAATATTTGTAGATAGTTCCTATAATTCTGTATTAACAACAATCTGTTGAAATTATATATGTATTCACATTTGAAAGCATTCTAAAATCAAACAAAATATTTGTAGATAGTTCCTATAATTCTGTATTAACAACAATCTGTTGAAATTACACGATTCGAATACGCAAATATGCACATCACTAAACAGAGAGCATTGATCATAATACATGCACATGAAAACAGCTGAATGATTTGGTTGGATGATTTATCGAAAATAGACGAAACTACAGGAACGTATCGAATACATAATTGCGTATCTATCTAAACTAATATTATTTTAGAGTTATAATAGGGGAAGGAAAGATTTGTTTTTTGTCTAAAAAAAGTGTAAAAATTAATGTCAAAAACTACAAGGCTGATTTTAAAAGGAATATACATACATCTTTACTGAAAAACTAGTGCTTTATAGTTTATACCATAATTATAATCTAAGATTATAACAATAGCGATAAATGAATATAATATTATGTCATCCGATATAAAACATCATGAACAAAGAACTTATCTAACATTAAAATCTATTAAAATATTAGATGTAATAAATATATGGTACCTACTACCTACTATGTTCTAAGTCCTAAGAATTGCCGACTCATTACAAAGCATAAATTTTGCTTAACAATGCGAGTTTTGATGTTCATTCCAAATTAAATGTATGGCAATTACCTAAAGAGACAATAGCTGGTTAAATGATAATTTAGATTAAGATTTATTATACAATCTTATAACGCAGAAATAGCATTTCCAATTTTCATGTATCCTACATTAACGTTTTTTATAACACGCTCCTATTAGCTTCACCTGTAGGTATGTTTGTGTGTTTGTATGTAACCGACTCCTTTAGACTCGATTTTGACCCACTTTAAACGGACAAATTTAATTCAAACTTTGTAAAGGTACTTCTCTTGTGAAGGCTCATGGGCGGTGGTGATCGTTCGCTAAAAAAAATTATCAAGAATCAGTTAAAAAAAAGAGTTTAAGTGTGCTTTTTTGTTCTTTTTTTACTGTATTAATTAACTATTTCAGTATAAAAAATACTTTACAAAAGTAAATTATATTACCTAATACGCATAGTTTAATTTCCCTCAACTTGTATTGCGTATTTTAGACGCGGGAAATATTAGAGTCTTCGACATTTAGCGACATAATAAATCATTTTCAGTCTAAGCATGTCAATTTTGACGGGTGCTGTATACACCCATTTGGGCTCAAAGAGACCCCAACAAAAGATACCATTTTATAGCCATTCACATGTTGACAAGTGTGGCAAATATCTGGAACGATATAATTTTGTGTTGAATATAAACATAGTAGCGGTATATAAGATTCACACTAAGAATGGAAGAAGATTGAGTCAAAAATGTCAATGACAATTTTTGAAAAATTCGGTGAGGCGCACAATTAAACACATAAGGTTTATTTTTACGTATAGTACCTAAAGTAATCTTATTAATTTATAATATACCAACATTTAAATTAAAGTAGAGAAAAAGAAGACGGATAACTTTTTAAGAATGAACTTAACTTGTGAATTTTCATTATAACGAACTGTATACCGTCTACGGTATAATATTATGTTTAAAATTGAACCATGCATTTACTGGTTAATTTGCTCGTCATTTTTTGCTTATGATAAAATTAAAGGAATCGCAAGCGTGTCGCTCTAAGCCATATCAATTACATAGACTGGCATCACAAACAAAAACATCTTCAAGGAATTCTTTCTGCTTAACCGTTCAGAAAATGATATGCAAAAATCTGCAAATAGCCCATGTATACCTTGGATATTTATGAATCACTGCGCTATAATTATATAAGTCTTATTGCGGAAAAATGCGAAAAATAATACAAAAATATTTTTTATCTCTAATATCACTAACGAGCAAAAATCAATCAATCAATTGAAGTACTTAATAGAACACATATTATGCTATATATATTTCAACTCATGCTCTACTTCAAAACTCGCGTAGGTACTTCAATATTTTTTAATGTTTGTATAAATTCAGTATCTTATCATTGATGTATATTTTAATATATATATTAAAACAGCTTTCCACACGTGGCTTCGCCCGTGCAAATTATATAATAAACCTTTTTTTTTTTTTTTTTTTTTTAATGATATAGGATAGCAAACGAGCAGACGCGTCGCCTGGTGTTAAGCGATACACGCCGCCCATAAGCATCCACTCCACTGGGAAGTGGATGTGTTGCTATCCTCAAAGGGATTTGGAAGGAGTTAGGTAGAAGGGGCGAGGATGGGAGGGAATGAGGATAGGGAAGGAGAGGATGGGTAGGGGATGGGAAGGGATGTGGGCCTCCGGACCCTTTCCTTTTTTCAACCCTTTTTTCCTTTTTCTCTATCTACTAAAACGCATCCGTTGCTTTTAAAGATTTAAGCCTATGTATATAGGGATGGACAGACAGCGTCAACAACTTTGTTTTATACTATGCAGTGATAAATAGGTAACACAAAAAAATTGCACAAATTTTATAGCAAATGGTAAAACACTCGTGATATATCGACTTTCACAATACACATTATGAAAAGCTTTTAAATAAATAAAGCAATTTATTTCTTTAGCGCTAATATCAACTAAATAACTTCTCAACAATCCAATCCCACATGATAGTATTCGATTAGCGAAACAATATTGCAAAGTGACAGACTTAAATAAACGATTATAGAGTCATGCATTCTAAATGAGATGCTTTTTTGCTCTCTACGTAGGTGTCATGAAAAACATAGTTAAGTGAAAAGAAGTATGTACGTAAATATCCTGCGTAAAATATGTTTACAAATTATTCCATTTACTAGAAGCACATTTCATTTAACATAAAGAGAAATATTCACATAACTTGGTTGCGTTTTGTGCTTTTTATTTAATTTGAAATGAAGACACTTATAGCAATCTATATACAGGGTGTAATCGTTAAGTGTGCACAGGCGATTTTTCCGTAACTATTACAGATATCAAAAAACTTTAAATTGATATCGAAAGTACTTAACCTATTGAATAAAATGGCCGTAATAAATTTTTAAAAATAAAACGAGAAATATCAAAAAAATTATCTTTAAACCCTCCCATACATTTAGTATGAGATATGAATATCCCATGTACATTTAATATGAAAGATTTTAGCTTTCTCTTTCTTTTTTTGGTTTTCTGATTTAATTACTTCGCAAATTTGAAGGGAAGTTCATTTAGAAACTTTAAATAGAGCTCCTCATTGTATTGCACAATGAGGACGTCATTTCGAATATCTGCTATGAATACAAAATGTATGGGAAATCAAATGTATGGGAGCGTTTAATGTAACATTTTTGGATATTTCTCGTTTTATTTTTAAAAATTTATTATGGCCATTTTACTCATTAGGTTAAGTACTTTCGATATCAGTTTAAAGTTTTTTGATATCTGCAATAGTTACGGAATAATCGCTTGTGCACACTTAACGATTACACCCTGTATAGAAGTACTTATAAACTCGTTTAAGATTCTAGTTTATTCTTCAATGGATTTGTCTATTACAGACGGTATCTAAATAGCATTGAATATACTTAGTGTGCATTCTACAAAGTATAGCTGTTTTAATTTATCACAAGTGTTGACTAACTCTTGGTTTTTAGTAGATTCAAATAAGAAGTGATTTTGCAAGGATGATTTTTTATCGTTTTATAGAAATTTATGTTTATGACACATGAAAGCTTTGTCGCCTTCAACTTATTTGAAAAATACGATGAAATTTCACATTCGATTTATATCACTTCATTAAAATAGGAGACAAACATGTCCATAATTTTTATTAGGATATCTCGTACTTAGAAATTAAACATATGATTGATGCCGCCAGGTCCTTTTTAAAAGTGAACCGTTAATAATAACTATGCTAGACCCAATAAGTTGAGCTTTTCCGAAATGATCACTTTCATGTCCTAATTTTCTTTAAATTCTAATAATATTAGGAATATTATTAGAATAAAATGGTGAATGGTTTCAATTTTAGTAAAGTTTCTTAATTTACGATATAACGAGTCGCAAATCTACATCAAACCAAACATAAACAAAGAGATACCTATTTCTAAATCACTACATAGTATAAAACAAAGTCGCTTTCTCTGTCCCTATGTCCCTATATGTATGCTTAAATCTTTAAAACTACGCAACGGATTTTGATTCGGTTTTTTTTAATAGATAGAGTGATTCAAGAGGAAGGTTTTAGTATATAATTTATTATGTTTTAGACAAAGCGGGCGAAGCCGCGGGCGGAAAGCTAGTCATTAATAAACAAAGGATTAATTTTCGCATGATAACTTAATAATATGTATAATCTCTTCTGAAATGATTTTAGAAATTGTTTAAAATATAATTTACACAAGACATAAAACTTTAACAATCTGTGTGAACAATAACAATAATGAACTTAACAAACTGACGCCCTAAGTTCGATGTCCTTTATTGAGGACAAAACAAGTTTTTCAATAAAATCTCCAATATGGCTGGGAGAAGTTCCTTGAGGTTTTTTTAAAACCATATTCGCAAGGAATTTAAAAATAGCTAATAAAGAACTGGCGGCATCGCATACCATTTTTTAGGGTTCCGTACCGATTAAGGGTAAAATTTTAGGATCGTTATATTCGTAATTGTAAAGATAGTACTCAAAATGAAAATTGTAAAGACATGATAAAAAATTATTTACATTTAATTTATTCAGATATATACTATTAGATATATTCAAAATAAAATCAAACAATAGCAAAAATTTGCAAATAAATGTAAATACGTAGGACTCTACAAGGAAACATTTGAGCCTCAACCTAAGAAGTTCATTAAAATAATCCTTGTCTTGAATCGCATAATGACTATATTAAAATTGTATCCGTTTATTACCATAATAAAACAATGACTTCAATTAGAAGTACATTTAAACTCTATCAAACATTAAGACAGTTGTTAAACAGTACTAAAAGGCAAACACACGTACGAAAAACGAATGTATTGTGACTTAGAAAATAATTCTAATGAACAAAAATTCCATAGTGAATATTATTTGCCAGGCATTTTTGGATACAAACAAAAACATTCGGCAACCGAACATCGATAAAACTAAAACAAAAGACGAGAACAATGGACACCATAAGCCACTTAATAATAACAAAAACAGTTATGAATGTTGAATGAGTTGATTCGTTCTTATTATTCCACTTTTTACAGCCAAAAAGTTGCATCTCTCCACAAATAGGTGAGTTTCATGAATTGGGCTTTCCAATTATGAATGGAATTCTACTATAACTTAAAAAGCCCTTACGAACTCTTTTGTTTTCCATTTTAATGACTAGAATAAATAACTCTACATTATGTACTTCTTGCAATAACCGAACATAGAGCTTGTTTTGTCCTTCATCGTCTTATATGAACGATTATTGTTATTCTTAGACGTCTAACTTACGAGGATTAAAAATAGTTTAGGTATGCGAGACCCGTGTGCCAAGTTGCGTTCTAAGAAATACTTATCAGTGATCGACCAGCGGCCAGAACATTTGAAATTCTTCTCGGAGCGGTCCTTCGCATGACTTATTCTTCCGCGCTCGATCAAACACGGTCCCGTTATATAACACACGTTCATCCGCGGATATTCGAACACCGGTACTTACTGCATCGATTATGTCACCACTCAGCTGGCATAGAACGTAAGGGCCAAGCGAAGTTTTGAGTTTATCGTGTGGAACAGGCGGCAGAGCGAGCGTTCGCACGTCGCGGCGGAATGAATTAGCGGGTTGGAGTCGCGGGGTCGATGGAGGCGAGGGTGGAAGGGGCTCGGAGGCTGCGGACTCACCGTGCGGATGGTTACATAAGTCGCGAGAGACAGCGAGGACACGTGCAGCCCCTCTGGGGCATGGAGCGCGACTGGCGACTGAGACCGCTCGGGCGTCGCCGCCCATTGAACCACGCTGGGCGATACCACCCAGACGATTAAATAGCCTTCACGTATGCGAACGCTTTAGAATACGAGGCTAATAAACCTTAACTACGCTCCGATTCAAGGATTTTAATACATCCTTCAAGCGGCCATTTCATATCTCGAGAGCTTTGGAACTTTGACAGAATATAAGTACGATAAGCTTAATATTCCTACGTTTATAAGTGTATGCACTTAAGGGTATCAGTGAATGGATATTTTACAGAGCAAATAAAAGCTAAAAGATGAATTGAAGAAAGCTGCAGATAAGTATCTGAGGTTGTGAAAAGGTGATCTGAGCTTTAAAGTGATCCATCCCGAACGACCGATTTTCTCGACTGTTAAGTAGAGTAAGAAAATCGTATGAATGTAAAAAAACATATTAATCTAAAAAGGCTTTTATAAATTTTCATGTTTACAGGATATTCAACAGACTTTAAGTAGATTATGTACCTACTTATAAAGTATAATTTGTTTCATTTTATAACATTGGTAGGCTACTATTATTGTGATAGGACTAAAAATTTAGGTAACATAACAATTAATAAATTATCATCCTTAAGTTTTTAGTAAATATGGACTTGTTGGCGCCCGCTTCAGGACGTATTTTTTGCAGAATTATATTTCCATAGTAAATCTATCATAATCTATTTCTAATAACATAAACTAACAATTTAAAGTCCTTAATGGTTAGCTTGTGTTATAAGAAGAAGATGTAGAGTCATACCCACAAACTCTTTAGATTTATATTACTAGTATCTATCTATTTCCATATTGAATAAAGAAAAAAAATTTGAATCAAAATTCACCAAATTATTTTTTCAACCTGCACTCAAAAAACATTACTCATCTTCTGGCGTAGTTGGGTAAAAATATGGCCTATATTTGTATGTAAGGAATTTGCAACTTATTTTATCGTATACAATATATATGAATGGGCGGCATACACGTCGATGTGTGTAGGTTTCATTCATATTTATAGCACATGAATGCTGTAAGGGTTTTCAATTTTATAAGCTACTTTTAATATAAAATGTATACTGAAAAATAACACTTGCGTGATTATAAAACTGTTTTAGTGTTCGCGTAATATATTATTTAGTTTCTTTCTTGACTCTACCTACCAATTTACGCGCCAGACATTTTAATATTTATAATTATCTTAATATCTTAATATAATATACTTTTTCATAACATGAAAGGTATGGAGCATAAAAATATGAATAAATTATGTGCAAATACAAAGATTTTTCGGCAAATAACAACCCTCAAACTACTTACGCTTTTCCATTTAATATTAAAATCATGAAAATAATTCCACGTACATATTACTTAAAGAGAGCGTTGTTTTCTGAAAACTAATAAACATAACGACTTTAAGATAACATTCATTCCTGAAATTTGTTTTATATTCTCATTTTCTGAATCAATATTCAACGGTAAGATGAAACAACGAAATTCATTGTATAGAACATGTATGTACGTGGTAGAACATAATAGAGTAGAAATGACTCCTATAAACATGCTTGTGTGTATAAATATTCATTATAACATGTGAATGTTTCATTAATCTTCTATAGACTATTAATACACATTGAATAGTACAAGAAAATTGTAAGAAAACAAACCATAACTTTAATAGATGTTGAATTGTTTGGCGAGTTGTGTGCACTGTATTAAATAGATTTGTGATCAATTAAAACGTCATACAAAAATAAGAATATGTATATTCAATTCATGGGACTATTCGTTATAGGGAAGGAAAATCTGTTTTTTTTATGCGATTGAACTGTACTTAACAACGACATTTTTTTTTCTATACACACTCTTATACATAAGTATATCACGAATTGTAAACATATCAATTCCCTTTTTATCCCATAAATCTTAAAAATAAGAAAAATTTCGTCTCTATATTGTGAAAAATACAGGTTCAAATCCCGGCGCCTCATGATCGATTTTTTTCTTTTCTTTAAATTTCTCAAATAGATACATCTAACCACTTTATACTTTCAACTATGAAACGACTCAAATACTACAATACAACTAAAGAACTCGAAAGAAACTACAAAAAGAATAACTACATTAATGTTCTTATTCAAGAAGTTTTATTTGATTGAAGTTGGATTGCACTTGTCACAAAGCATTGTTTCAAAGCACCTATCTATTTGAAAATGCGTTTCCATTGCCAATCGGATTTAGTTTAGATGGGATTGCATGATATGAATGGAAACTATTTTTAATGAAATATAATTTTTCTATTTTTTCTATTCTTTATAAATTTATATTTATAAAGCATTTGAATGCCATAAAACCAAACATATAAATTTCAGAAATATATAATTTTCTTTTTACCTAAAATAAAAAAAAACGCAATTTTTATGTACAAAAAAATGTAAATACCTACCACAAAAATAAGGTTTTCCGATAAAACAATACGTCGCTTGCAATTTGCTTTAAAATTGATAAAATATAATGTACAATGTTTTACATTTAATGATTACAATGCAATGATAGGAAAATGTAAATCACAAGAGCGCCAAACATTTTTAACCATATTTTTCTGAATTATATTTCAAACTAGCAGTCCGCCCCGACTTCGCCCGTGGTACATGTTTTCGTTTTCTCTCCATAAGAACGATCCTCCTAGATCAAGGAATATTACTTATAAAAAAAATTAACGAAATCGGTTCTGCCGTTCTCAAGTTTTGCGCTTACCAACTCATTTGGCGATTCATTTTTATTATATAGATGCAGTAACATTCATACCATTAAAAAAATCTAACGAAATCTCTCAAGCTGAAAATCCATCAAACCATTTTCGCTACATGGCGCGTGCCAAAATAAATATATAGAACATAATAATATTACGTTCATTCTTAGAGAAAAGAACTTTATAGCTTTCAAAACAATTATCATTCAATTTATCAAGTTAATTTCACTTATTTTTACAGTAAATTATAAAAAACTTTTTAAAGAAGACAATTGAAATAAATGGCTTTCAGTTTGTATTCTACAATTATTATCTAAGTATACTTCTTTTTTTTATTAATCGGGTCCCCATAGAGTTAATAAAATGCTCTTGCTCTACCAATATTAAGAACATTGAAGAAAAATCAATTCATAAAAAGGTCTAATGCGCGTACAAGTTGAAAGTCAAAAAAGACATTCCAAGATTCTACGTCCAACTATGTTAAAGACATGTACACGTGCGTCACTAAATTTGCCTTAACAGAATTTTTATAATAAATCTTCTTAATAGAATTCTAATGAAAAACCTCGAGCGGAATGCACCTTACGTGTTATACTCGCATACTGAGAAATGTTGCAACCCTTATCTCTCATATCACTTCATGACATCAGTGTGGGGTATCATATTGATCGCTGAACATAATATTTTGTTGATTATTTTACCTATATTTCCGCGCCATCTTGTGACGTTACTTAAATCTCTACAACAATTCAATGTTTCGTTTTGTTACGATATTGCGAAAATAAACAACTCTTTATGTAATATAATAAAACAGAAACGTTTTTAAGATTAACAGTTTCGATTTCGTGTTATTAATATTTATTTTCATATATTTATAACAACGCCATCTATTGTCGAGTAGACGACAAAATAAACGTTTCGCTTGCATTATTCAAAACGAAAACTAAATGTCAATGTGTAGTGCATGCAAATTACTCCAATTATGTTGAAGTCCTGTTACAGTAATTGGTCTGAATTTCATACGTTGAAGTGTTACTCAATAATTTCGTATGGAAAACATAGGAATAACTATCGTTAATGACAAAGGTTCGTCTGATGCGCTGTGCGCTAAAGTTAAGGAAGGTAAATGAATAGCAAATGATTTTGAATGTAACTATCACATAATTCTTAATAGTTGGTAACTATCCTAAAGCTAGGTTAAGAAAAAAGACGGTTAAATGAAAACTCTTTATTGAAATAAACAAGCCTTCAAAAAAATTACATACACATTTCTATTACAAAAGCTACCTAAATTATATTCAGGCAATATATTTAAAATGTACACACAACTCTTTTTATCGCCAAATAATAGGTCCTTTTTACATTATAACATATTATATGCTTAATTTTAATACAGTACAATCTAAAATATAAAAAAGTGATTGCCTTATAAAATAAATTCTTTTATATTACACATATTATGTGCGCTAACAAAGCCACAACAGGGGAAAGTTAATATACATAATTGATAACAATATACTATCTTAATTGACAATATAATCTAATTTTTTAATTCAAATTAATTTGAATCAATTATATAATCATATTTATTCCTTATATAATACATACGTCATACATATTAAAAGACAGATAGTTTTAACAACATTTAATTGTAATTCTTATTTTATAAATTCCAAAATGTAACATCAAGGAGTTAATTGATAACCTAAAAACATTTATAAAATACGATGTATACTATAATTGAAGGGTTTTTATTCATTATTAACTATATTTTTTTTTCAGGTTATAATAAATAAATTAGGTTATAACAATAAATCGAATCCAATACATTGATGAGAATTAAAAACATATAAAAAAATAATACTATTATTTGAAAGTCAAGTTAAATTCGTTCAACAACTAATTGCACATCAAAACTGATTCACATAATTCGTATTAAAGACACAATAGTTTCAATGTAAATAGTATTAAACAAAATAAATGACTAGAAGAATTGACACCGATCTCCAAGATTCCACCGATCTCCAAGATTCCACCGATCTCCAAGATTACACCGATCTCCAAGATATTTAAGACAATCGAAGGCAGCAGTAGCATAGAAAGATATCAAGCCAGAACCACGGAGAACTCTTTGGCACTCGCTTATACCGCGAAGATTGTAATGGTATCACCAGCTCGAGTACAGAGCTGTCTTCATCTTCTTCTGACGCTGTTAACTCAACTTCGAACAACTGGGGTGAGGAGCGGTCTATTTCGCAGTCAGCGTAACGCTCTGCACTGCGTAGAGACATCATTTTCTGGAACAAATTAATCCCGAATTTCTAACTGGAACTCTCTGGAACTAATATGGGTAATAAAGGTTAAATAAAACGTTTGTAAGCCTAAAGCATATTATAGTTAATACTGCTTTGAATGACACATATGGAAATTTAACGTCCTACACATTAGCGTTTTTTTACAATTATAAAGTGAAGTATGAACATAATAGCTCTGAAGCACAGAATACATAATAGTAGCTAAACGCTACAGAACGGACACTCTCCGCCTCCCGCCAAAATTAAACTTACCTCACCCCCGCGCGATCAGACATAAAATGGGCCATATTTTTCTGCAAGGAC
>CAJQZM010044409.1:0-12009 GCA_907164665.1 Colias nastes
TTGAATAAAGCGAATAAAGTCATACAATCTAACTAGTTTTAGATAAACATGTTATTTATACAAAGGATCTCCACTATTAGGTACTAAAACGAGAATGGGAGCTAATGTGAACATTGCCACAACGTCCACCGCTCGGGGTTGGCGTCGTTTGCACTCGCACCGCGGCAAGCTAATATTTAATTTGTCAACATGTTACATGCTTTACAAAACTATACTGATTTGTATAAATAATATATGTTGAACGTAAGTTATCTTTGTGTGGAAAGAAAACAAACGATGATTATTGTTACCTAGTTATTTAGCCTGTCAAGAAATGGTATCTATGTTGGAATTATAAAATTCTAGTATTTTTAGTCATAAAACAAAGTATAACTTTGCTGTGTAACTAAATATTACTCTGGATTTAAAAATATTGCAGCTATCTCGACTGCAGCGAAAATGAGAGTATCTAATTATCTGCCTGTATCATTATGAATGTATCTGTTCGTCTGTTCTAGCATAATATCTAAGTACTGATTAAAGTTTGAAAAATGCGGTATACTTTAAAGTTTATAAAGTGTCGTGATCATCCGCTCATTGTATGCTAGGTCACGTCACGATGAATTGAATATCTATTAACCCACTAGGGGGCATAATTATTTATAATAAAGTAAACTTCGATAATAATTGGTGTATAGTATTATTAGTGACTATTTATTTTCGCTATACAGAATTATGACTGTAATTTTTGTGTAATAACAATCGTCTTTTCCTTCTTCCAATATCTGCACAGTAATAGCTAAAAGAGCGTTCTAATATATGTAAAGAATATTGATTGTTTCAGACGTTGTAGCTTTATTTCATTCTTTCTTCGTAGCTTGGGGGTGGGAAGATAAAGAATTGGATAAACGCCAACGGGGCCACGCGTCCGCACCTTTTACATTCGGCCAGCGCTGCTTTATGACTCTGTAGCGCTTATTTTAGTTCTACGATGAGATTTTAGATTGATGCTTCTGTATTGTGAGTTCTAATTCTTCTATAATATTGTAAATATGAACCATTGGTATGGCTGTTGCTTTGGTTGTCAATTTGTAGCGCGGACAATAATAAAAGAAGAGAAGAGAAGACAAATGATGTTTCTCTAGTTATTAAAAGTTTGTCAAATGTTACTTGATTATTAAAATACTGCGATTACGTGTCTAGTTACAAAGTCTATATTAACTAAGAGTATTTTATAGAACAATATAATATGTATTTATTTCACTTTAATAACTTTCTATTTTTAGCTTACGATTGTTAAAGCACACACTTAAGTCTAACCCGTAGATAAGACGGAAGAAGCTATAAACGCAGTGCTGGCAAGAAAATCGCTGACACTCAAAGCACTCCACAGAGAAAGGCGTGCTAATTGTAATCAGTGCCAGAAAAGATCAGGGGAAGGCTCTCACAGATTTTTATCTAGGCCGCAAAGCGCTAGCACATTTGTAATAATTTAGCGAGATTCACTGCGGCCTGCGGGCTTTGGCTAATGAGTATATTGAGCTCAAACGCCGCCGTAGAAATTAAATTCACTGCTTCATTTTTCCCGTGAGTTTTGCATTTTAAACTTTGTACTAAAGTCTAATGTAAAAGACTATGTTTAACGTAAAATATACTACATGTTTATGAATGTATTTCAAGAATATGGTTTTATTAGTACACATCTAATATTTATAACGATGTATTGTAAAAATGTGAGGTTTGATATATTATGTGTGAAACTAAGATAAAGTACTTTACAGAGACAATAATTATTCATTGTTATAAGTTTTTCGATATTAGCACTAAAACATTGGCAAACAGCCAGCTACTAATTCAATTGATGAACGTTATGCCAGTGTTGATTTTCATGATAAATTATTTTTTTATAAAATTGTATTTTTCACACGAGAGATTTACATTCTATCTATTTACAACTCAGACCGATTGGCAAGTTAAATGATCAATGCTCATAAACATAATTTATATCTAAGATCAGAGAAAATAAAATATTTATTATGAATGTTTTACGTTTCCCGACTCGAAAGCCTATGCGACAATCTATGAAAGTTCCTTTAACTAAATAGCTGTTTCTAAATAAATCCTTATAAGAATTATATTCACTTATAAGAATTGGAATAAAAAACAATTTCTCGTAAAATACACCCAAACGTTACAAAGTAAAATCATGATTAAATTGCATCCACCCTTGTTAGGTTCAAAAATATTGAGGCTCCTAAGTAATGGAGAAATTTTCCCTTTATTTGCTGACAGTGCACTTTTCATAGTTTTCATCAACCCCATATAATTTAAGAAAAGGATTGAAAACTAAGCATGATAACGAATATAATAGAAAGGGAAGGAATAATAACAATATCCATCAGATAGCATATCCGCTAGATAAAAACTTTAGATACAGTATAATAAAACTAAAAGTGACTGCAATGCTTTGTGACATTTTTCTAACTGAAACCAGACAGACGTTTTATCGATGCTTATCTTTCAAGATGCTATTCTTATTGGCTTTTGTTTAAAATCCGCTTCATTTCAAGAACTTTATTGTCCCTTTTGTTTCTGTCTCGAAAGCTTTCTCGTGTCTTATCTTCTATCCAATGCTACTTAACTGGCTTACCCTTGTCTTTGGATCTTTACTTGCTTGTGTTATATTGCATCAAAGAAACGGCTGGGTTGTTATAAATATTAATATAATAAATGTTATACATAACGGTATATTGTTTAGTAACATTTGAATATCGTACCACTTTTTTATATTAATATTATCTTCTTTATTTGCTGATTTGTTGATAGCTTGTAGGCATAACAAATTAATTGTAACCTTACTTCATAAAATATGAAAAATCCTTGTTAAAAACATCGAATGAGATATTTTGTATTTCGTACTTCCTAACAAAACATGTCTATTGTCTAGTAAGTACTGGGTATGGATAATTAGTTTTATTTCTCCACGTGGACAAATAATAGTGCTGATAATGGTAAGTTACTATTTATATTTAGGTATCGAAAAACAACATTTCCTACGTGCTTGGTTTGGAGATAGCGTTTGGCCCGTGGCCAATTCTATTAAGCAGTATTAAACCAAAATTTTAACATTATCCAGCTTTGTATTGCTATTCTGTATTTGGTTTGGTCAAAAAGAAAAAAAATATTCGGTGTTTCAAGTTCAAAGAAATAATGATTTTTTTTAAGAACATTTGAGTCTACAATAATATAAAAACAAAAGAATTTAAACATAGTCATAAGTAAGTCATTTACACACTATAAATTATAATTCTGAAATTAATATTTTAATATAATTCCAAATTAGTATTTTTCAAAAACTATATTCAATGAAACGAAATTTATCTATTAAGAATTTTCAAACCAGCGTGCATTCAGCTAAACGAGCTGCAAAGTTCTGGTGAAGTGTTTTAAAAAAGGAAAAAAGCCACGTCGAGTGAAATGGTGTGAATACTGCGGAGCTCACGGAGTGCAGTTAATCTCTTTATCTCTACGGTACATTTACGGTGACGGTAATCCATCTCTCGTTGTATGCAGCTGAAAATACTACCTTGACTAACATCGTCAGGGTTTGTTGTGTATGATTTAAAAAGGGGACGTGCGAAGTACCTGATTGGAATATTGTTCATAGAGAATATTACCTAAATAATAATTGCTAATTATTTACCACATCAAATGGAAAGAGGATTATTATCCATTATCGTAACTGTTTAAACGCAATTGTTAAAATAATATTTACCCTTCAATTTTATTTGTATATGAAAACAATTAGATTTAAGGATATCATGTTGACATTTTTTTATGACCGGTTATAAATTATAATACACGACGGTAACGATAAGTTGCCTTAGAAATTAAATAAATTAGAAGTAGTCGTTCTAATTAAAAATTTTTGATCGCTTAATTAATAAGCCTGCCAAATTTACGAACTAAATACCAACACGATGTAAATTAAACGGTCAGCAATATTGCTCACATTATATGACAGCGTGCTACCGCCTACCGAAGGCTCGGCCGAAGTTTGTACCGAAATTACTTCCAGAAACATTGTACATATAATAACAGAACAAATTATGGACGAAGTAATTGGTAAAATAATTTTCCTTCGCCGTTGTAACTTGTGTTTATGTTGCGCGTTTGTGAAATTATGCTTAGATGCTAAATTTAGGCTTGTTGACTTGTGAACTATGGCTTTTAGTTTTTTTTAAACCTATTTTTGTGTTGGTAATGTTGAAACAGCGTGCAAATTGCTTGTAACAGGTTTAGTAATACTGCGTCGTAATTTGCATTTTCGTTTTCTTTCCCGTGTTGAATAAGGGTGGATTGCTACGCTTTATTCCTATGTATAAAAACATAATTTTAATGTGTGTAGGTAGTATACACAATGAAATACCAATAATATTTGAATTGATAAACGATTGAATTTTAAATCTACATATATTATACTAGATACTAGACAACAGCTAAACGCTCGAGAAAAATTGAAAAAGCTATAATTACTGGGCTACATAAAAAGTAAAACTCATTAATAAGTAATAAGAGAAACATGCTATTAGTAAGTACAAAGTTATTGTGAAGCGATATTTCAAATGTATTTAAATCTATTCAAAATATTAAAACATTGCAAACTAACGCGAAAGCGTAGAAGCTTGCATAATTTGCTACGAAAGCTACGGAATTGCAGCAATAGTAAGTAATGTAAATTTAACAAGTCCACAATTATGCATACAACGGTAATGTCATAGATAATTAGTTTTCATTTAGAATTTGCGAGATATTATGTTAATATCTTTGAGTTAGTGTTTAAGTCGTCGCAGCATCAAACATAAGAATGAGGGAAACATGTTTAAATGATTTATATCATATTATAGTAGGTAGGTAGGTATCATCTATGCTAATATAATAAAGCAGAAGAGTTTCTTTGTTTGTTTGTTTGAACGCGCTAATCTCAGGAACTACTGGTCCGATTTGAAAAATTCTTTCGGTGTTAGATAGCCCATTTATCGAGGAAGGCTATAGGCTATATATCATCACACTAAGACTAACATGAGCGGAGCAATGCGGGTGAAACCGCGGGGAACAGCTAGTGTTATATAAACAAGCTGACTGAACATGGCTAATTACATCGGACAACAGGCGTACCTTTGATTACCTACTCCGCGATTAACGAATATATCTATAAAAATATTTACTAACCAAGTGAAGTGACTAGAAGTGCCCAAGTTCCAAAATATAATAAAAGCTAAAATACAAACTGACATAAAGTTTTCCTCTTTTTAATAAACTCATTATATTGCAACTCAATTTCAATCAGATAACGGTTTACAACAAAAGATTCACTTGAAACGCATCGCTTTATTTTATTGAATCGAATTATCGAGCAATACACTTTGTGCAATGAGTTGTAATCGAGTAATTGGCAATTTAACATTACAGCTATAGAAATCGCTCATGAAATATTCATAAATACTTTTTCATAAGCCTTATTCAAGGAGGAGCTTAAACATTCGTGATATACGATGACATTATTCGCTAACGGTCCTCGGCTGAACAATAGGTATGCAGAACGTGCCGGATTCACTCTATAAATCTCTCGGGGTGCAATAAGGATTTTACCTGCTTTGACACCGCCTCGGATAAAAGTTTCATGTTGGAATTGTATCGGTGCGCATTCCCTTTGCCATTGAGTTATTAGGTGCAATCTGTGTCTCTGTGTTTGCGTTGCGCTTTTGCCGTAAAGCGGTGTGATAGAGTGGCCAATTCATTGGTTGTACAGGTGCAAACGCATCTCATACATGAAAGATTACATGGTAGTAGGCAGCAAATATTCGAAAATAGTAAAGATATAGATATAATAATGCAATGTAAATTCAATATTTTATCTGTGAAATGATTTCCAAAAACTAACCAATTAGACATTCAAGGAAATCAATTAAAATCCGCGGTTATCAAACGTGATTCTTATTCTAAAGAACGTCGATTTCAATTAGTTAAATTCGTTCAACGTCCAAGCGAATGAAAAAAGGTAATTTTTCTTTCAGCAAAAGTTTGTGCGGTACAGAATAGAACCGCTGTACCAGTTTTAAATATCTCCTTTGTATAATTTTTTATTATTCAAAAAGTTATCGAGGCTAGGTTCAAGACACGTTGGGTCTTCATCAAGATTGGAGTGCTACAAAGAGGCAAAACGTGCTTCAAGTTGCGCCATAGTCGCGTTGCTCAGCATTTCCGATCGTGTCGATTAAAATAGTTTATTTTATACGTAGTAAACAATATTATCTGTGATTTCGAACAACTATCTATTATCGGAGGCTAGTTGTTATTTGCTCGATATTATTTCTGAAAAACTTTCAGAATTTTCGTGCGACTTTTTTTAGAAAATATTAAAAGGTGATGTTTTATTTATTTAACGTTTACAAACTCGCAACCACATCTCGCATCTAGGAAAATAAATAATTTGTGTACACGTGTAGATAATATTGGAAAACTACTAAATTAAGAATTATAACATACATATTTAAATAAATAATCTTATCGTTGTTAAACCAACTTTAACAAAAATTATCTTATAATATGACACTACACCTATTGTTATAAGTTTTAAATCGACTAAACTTTTTACTAAGATACAAAAGTTCGCGTATACCTACCGCAGTTTCCCGCCGCTTATGAAACAAGTTTATATTAGAGTTAACGATATTACCCAATTTTAAAATTAAAAATCTCTTCTATCTATTCGATATTAAAATTAGTTTTGGCAATAAGCTAACAAGAACATTACTAGGTACTATTTCTGTATAATGAATGTTTTATAAAAGCTTCAAAACTGCGTTTGTTTTTGCAGTTTCATTAAGAAACTAGAGGAAGATTTGGTACAAGATTGTAGATGAAAAACATGGAATGAATATGAACTCAGAATCTATACTTATAATAAATCTGTAGAGAGGCCAATTCTGTACATGAAATATATTAAAAAAAAACTATGAAGGGGTGATAAGGGATCGCTACTGATGCCAAAAATGCAATTAGTAAAATTTTTGTCTGTCTGTCTGTCTGTCTGTCTGTCTGTCTGTCTGTATATTCGTTATAGAAACAAAAACTACACGACGGATTTTAACGAAATTTGGCACAATTATTCTTCATACTCCTGGGCAGGTTATAGTATACTTTTTATTACGCTACGATCAATATGAGCAGAGCAGTGAAGGGAAATATTGGGAAAACGGGAGAAGTTACTCCATTTTTTAAGCTTCCGTCGCGTGTGCAGCCTTAATGGTTAAAGCTACATAGAAATCATGTACGACACAAATGTTCTTAAATTATTATTATTATATAAAAATAAATTCCTAGACAGCATATGTCTATCTTTTAAAATTAACTCACAATAACACGTGAAACTTCAATAGCTTAGCAATTCGGAGCTTTCTGATTAAATTTGTCTACTCTTACGTTTACAACACTCTCACTCATCCCTAATTAAAAAAAGTTAACATTATTACCTATTCAATAAAAAAAGAATCATGTAAATCGGTGTAGAAACACTAAAGTTATACATGAAATACGCTATAAGTCATCGCGCGTGAATACAGAAACATGCAGCCATAAGGATTATTTTTGTGTATCAGTTGCCGCGTACGACGCGCTTCGCGGCGGGAGCTATAAAAAGGCGGCGGGTCCGCACCCGTTTCGCGTTGTCACGGCATCACGTGTGAACGGCTGAACCGATTTCGATAATTCTTTTTTTATTATATTCCTTGAAGTACGAGGATGGTTCTTATGTAGAGAAAACGTAAATATGTACCACGGGCGAAGCCGGGGCGGACCGCTAGTTCTTAATATTATTGCTACTATCGGCCGCCATTCCTTCCATATGAGGGAGTTTCGTCTATGTAAATTATGTACTTGGGCGGATTTGAATTGTTTTCATTATACTCTTTGTCTTGGCCTAATTTACTGCCACGGAGCCAAGAACATTGTGTATTTCATGCATTTAAGCTGATAATATAAACAATCCTCAAATATACAAGAGCGTATTGATATTTAAAACTGCATGTAAGAATATACCTAGTAAAAAAGAGAGAAAATTCATACGCAATCGCTACTCGCTAGCAATACATTTTTCTGACTTCAAATGTTCAAAAAATTACACTTGCAAAATATGTCAAATAACCATAATTTTCAGCGCACCCTAAACGAAAATATGGTAAAACCAAGGTAAAACTTGAAAAAAAATCGTAAATCTCACGTAACTTTATAAATCGCTCGATTATTACCGGTCAAAGTTGGCACAACACGTTTCGTTTAAAAACTAGGCCTGGTACTTTGTAAAAAAAGTTTTTAATTAAAACTCACAGACCGGTTTAAGGCTGTCAACGATAAAGTTATTGAAATTGATATTTATATTGTATATTTTAGGTCTCAAACGCGATTGCGATTATTGTAAGAATAATAATAACCTGTTTGTATGTTTTTATTTTTAAGAACGTTTTCTTGTTGCACGCTATGCAACAAACTAAGAGATTTATAAATTCGAGAATCTAAGGAAAATTGACCATGGGTACTGTTTGAACCGCCCAATATAAAACCCAGAAAAAACCACTACGTCAGAACTGCATGCAGTTCGATTTATCCTAATACTTCGCGTCGTGTCGTTCCGCACAAGTAGCACGTCAGTCGTACGCAAACGCTTAGTTTAGTGTCAGGTTGACGGGCCAGCCTGTGCCAGATGCCACCGTCACACACCACGTCACGGCACACGCCACATGCCATCCGCAACCCACAAAGGCGATATATGACAAACAAGCTATGTGGCTCGCTAGCGGAGATTAGTTCATAGCCTTAATCCCCGCCTCGTCGATGTTCACGATGTTACTTACCCCGCTCCTTGTGTGGCTAATTAAATTGGAGTTCCTATCGCATTCATGCATTTTCATAGCCAATATTGTACTGATACTAATCTCTCCAAAGACTCCGAGAATGTAAAATTGTAATATTCCATGTCCAACGACTACTAGATTAGATAACAGATTAGATGAAGCAAATTGAATTGTGGATGACAATATTTTGCATTATAAGAATATTTCCATCTTCCCAGTTTAATCTTATTCCTATTTTTGATAAAGACCTCACAGTAGAAACTTTACTATATTTTATAAAACAATATAATATGTATGTTCCTGTTAAACTTTTCTTACTGTATTCATTTAAACAAAAACAATCAAAGCGATTAAGTGGAACTAAGAAAAGTAGATTTAGCGTTGATGATGTTTATTTGCTTAAACTATTGTCGCTTATGCACGATTTTATTTCCTCTTTTTAATAACATCGTTGGAGTCTCGCTGAGAGAAATGGAAGATAATTAAAGTGTAGAATCCGAGAGGTGTAATTGATTCTTTCGAGCTCCGTATCTTAGCTTGGAGAAGTTGCGCTATTGTGATTGTTAAAAGAGTTGTAGTCGTCGAACATTTTAATCCATTAGCAAGAAGGAATATTTATAATCAGAAAAGAGTAGTAAGATTATTAAAGAAATTCAATTCTTGTGGCATTGCATGAAGAATTCACGCCTCGTGTGCTGAGCTACGCAAATGAAAAATGGTGCAGGTAAAACTATTGCCATTGCAGGTGAGTAAATTTCCCACGAAACTAGCACGAGGAATTATTTTGGAGCGAGGTGAAATGTTAAAATAAGTTCTTGGCTTGTGACGGGTGTACATAATGACCGAGTCCCAAGCCGGCTCGAACAAACAGAGCCGATTCCAATTTATTGCCTGCAGCGGGGACTCTCCGTTTCGCGTCATAAAAAATTTACGGCGCAAACACTGCAATTGGTATGAAAGGAAATTGTATCAAACTAGACACCTGCCGTTTTCGGTTGGAGTCAAATTTGGTGCAGATTTTTGTTCTTCTATAGAAGTGAAATTTACCAATAAAACTTTTGAATCTTATCGATTTTACGTGTACGGCGTAAGTTGTTAAATAGACCACAATCATACAATAGTTGTTTTGAAATAGGTACAAAGTTTAGATATAGGACTTTTTAATTACAAAAATATTAATACTTAAGTACTAAAAATTCGGGATAGCGTCGTAATTAGTGGAGTTTTCAAATTTATAGAGTGTGTTAAAAACTTTTGTTTTGTAAAAAAATTGCCATAGCAAACTATTTAAAATATTTAATACTAAATCAACTGCGCTCAAGCTATTATTAAAAACCTATATAAATAAATTTGATGAAAACTCAAAGTTTAAAACAATTTTAGTTAGGTACCCAACTTTAGTTAACACTGGAAGTACAAATTCGTCCAAACATTATTCCTACTCATTGTTACTCGTAGTTAGTATAGAAAGTTTCTACACATTGAGTTATACCTACGTTTACGATCACTCTGCATAAATACATTTTTCACAATGGCTCCACCACAATGCCTGCTCATAAAATGAAAAATACTTTTTCCTTTTTTTAAATACTATAGTAGGTACCATATTTCGCTCGCTTGAATGAATTTTTAACTGAATAGGTAACACTAGCAGTTCATTTCTTAACTCATAATTAAGTTTATAATTACGTGTTTTATTCAGGTTCCTAACTTTAATTATATCAATTAAATAATGTAAAAAATAGGTAAAGTGTAAAATACAGAAATAAGGCTGTTAACGTATAAAACTAGAGCGTAAAAATAAGCTAATACCCTAAGGAGGTAATTACAAATATTTATTGCTATCATTAAACCTAATATGGTCTAATTATGCAGGCTTCCAAAAATAGAATGCATCTTACATATAAGCTGAGGGAAGATTCGAATTTGGTTACAAAAAGTCCACTGGACCGTGAAATAAAGTTTCGGTATTTAAATGAAACGAAACGGTCCAACAATTTTTAGGGTTTTCAATGTCCTCTGTTTTATTTATGACTCGGGTAAATCCATGAATTTTGATGCGTTTTTTTACCACGTGGACTAGATAACTATGATTATCATACATTTACATGCAACATTGTTTTATGGTATGTACATTGTAAATATGCTGACTATTTTTACTAGATTGACCGGTTGGCTTAGTTGGTAGTGATCCTGTCTTCCAAGCCATAGGTCGTGGGTTTCCCAGTCAGGGCAAAATATTTGTGTCATGTGTGAGTAACATCGCATCATGTTTGCTCTGTGTCTGGCTGTTAATTATCTATATAACTATTTATTTAAAATTATATATGTATATTTATCAGCCATTTGGTTTCCAACACGAAAGCTTAGTATGGGATCAGATCGAGCCGTGTGTGAAAAATATCCTGAAATATTTATTTATTGATTTTATTTATCCCCATGAAAGTATGTAAGTAATTACCTACTGATAGTTTTACAATTATAGTCCTTATATATACAATA
This sequence comes from Colias nastes, assembly GCA_907164665.1. Classification (NCBI taxonomy): domain Eukaryota; kingdom Metazoa; phylum Arthropoda; class Insecta; order Lepidoptera; family Pieridae; genus Colias; species Colias nastes. Next base: position 11,394 of record CAJQZM010044409.1, read on the forward strand.
TATAGATACGTCATACATTGACCTTCATATATTATCAGGACATCATTAAAATTTAATGAATAATTACTATCTGATTCTGATGAAACTATATTCGGTAACCACAACTAATTGATACAGATTGATGTTGGTATTGTTTGTCATTTGCCATCAAAATGAATATGCGGTCTGAACTTTGGCCTTTTATAAATGTAAATAAATGATCAATCTTTACAGTGACGTATTTGTAATGATGTAGGTACTTGCTTTGTACTGACGAAGATTTATTATGATAAAAATATGTATTATATCCGATATCTATTCATTACTTAAGGTTTAGCCAAATAGCTATCAAAATAATTGTAAATTTTTGCCATAACTTACAGATGTAGATTGTAGATGTACCATTCTCTGCGTACCTGAAACAATCATAACAAAATATGGTCAATGATTATTTTCTTTTAGATGAGATTATGCAATGGATTTCAGTTTTGTTCTAAAATCCTTTAAATTTAATAGGTAACCATTTTGTTTAAATGTAACTCGTTTTAAGCTAATAATATTGCATCATGAGTATAACGAGTAATTATTTTCGATTAATGATACAAATAATTACTATGTATTCTATTAAAACTTACTA
>CAJQZM010044425.1:0-14111 GCA_907164665.1 Colias nastes
TTCTTTAATTAGAGCGGCGCCGGGGTTGCAATTGTGAATTAAAAATTCTTTTACAAAATTAAAGCAAGGCAAGTGAAAACAATTATTTAAAAACTCTTGTGTGCAAACAGAAACAAACGTCCTTTGTTTCACTCGATGTTTTTATATCTTCATTTTGTACAAATAATTTGTTTTTTCATCTTAATTGAAATTTGAAATGAATGTGATTGTTTGTTGAACTCTCTACTGTTTGCAGTATCATTATTAAATTCGATACGCCAACGGCAGATTTTTGTTATTTACTAGAGATCTCATTTCTCTTCGATGCTTAATACATTTCAATTGGAAATGTTTAATTGTACCAAGTAATATTAAATATAAATAATTATAAGCGAATTAAAATAATGAGGATACAGATACTTTATAAATACGTTTTAACTTGAATAGTGAGACGTAACTACAAGATACAAAAATGATTAAAATGGATCAAACAAAATTGCATACATCATACATGAGTAACCAAATACATTCCCAACATTTCAGTCAATAGAACAATAATATGAATACCATGTAAATTGTAAATAATTCCAACTTAGCATTGGAATCGAAACTTAGAGAATGAATATTTACGACGCATCTCCGTGGGTCCTGAATAAAAATCACATTGAGTGAGCAAGAACGGAAACGAGGGAATTTACGGGATACTATTGTGATAAAGTTCAACTCTAATGCCCATATGAAACATTAAATCTTCCTGGTTGTTAGTAATTCTACACTATACACAACAACTATTTTGTAATATTCTTATGTAAATAATGTATGTGTATCCAGTTTAAAGCAAGACAAAATTGCAAATAAAAACTAGTAATTGCAAACATAAAAGTATTATTGAACATATTTTTAACATTCCTTATTCCTTAGGTACTTAACTTATTCTTATTTTTAAAACGCACGTAAAATTATTATCTTTAAAATAAGCTTAGCAAGATGCCATGCGCACAAAACTTTGCCAATCCACAGGCGATCTAGGCGCTAAGAAATTAGTGAAGCAATACTCGTAGCATCGCAATTTAATTTTATGATTGGAGAATTATTTTGGGTAAAATGCTTATGGATTAATGTAATACAATAAATAGTCATTATACATCGTCAACGACAAAGTTTATTTAAATGAGGAATTCTTACAGATTCGTCTTCATATACCAAAACGTTTGTGGCAGTACAAATATTACGATTTTAGTTTCAAACCGTTTTCTACAAAAAGTAAAATTATCAAGAACTACCTACTTCATTACCGATTTTAGAGCATGTTGATTTCACTTTCCAAGCTGAGTTCCTAGTTGAAATTCATACAAGCTTCCATATGCAAATAAATTGTTTTAACTTCATTTAAATTTGATTAAATATTAAAAACCCCCACGGGCCAAGCTACATTCAAAATATTATGTAGAAAAACATACCTACTACCATTGAGATAATATTACTTCGTATGGAGCAGACACCACGAACAAAATCTGTGCGCCAAGCGCGAAGGCGCGGGGCGCGCGAATGACGGCTAGACAGTCATAGATTATGCGATGTCACTGACTCACCGCTATAGAGGCGACACTTTGTTTCATTCTGTCTATTTTATTGGGTGCCACTCCTTACATGCACGTTGACTTGAAATTTTCTTTGTACTTACTTAATATTTATTTTAGGTATAAACTGACTTTACTACGCGGGGCTAACAATATCTGGCATATAAATAGTGACATCATATGGAATAATTTAATTTTTTTCGGGTTTTAGGTTCAGTCAGGGCTATGGGAAGTTTCATTCCTTACAAATTGAACCTTTTTTAGAAAAAAAATAAAAGCCGTGTAATTTTGTACAAAATGTTTATTTAGTTCATCATCCTCAGAACATGTTCCCGGCTCAGAAATTGCTTGTATTGTTCCAGTACTATTGTAGCACACTTTCGGCTAAAATAAATATAATAATAATAATGTTAGTGATGGCTAAAATAATATTTTATTTGTTATACAAATCCGTAAAATTTTATTATTATTACTAACATCAATACAAGGAACAGCAGACTTCTTTAGAAAACGCCTTCCCGCTTTTGTGGTATATTTCTCCTCATCGCGAAAATGCAATGAACAGACGCAAGTTCTATCGGATGGTAACCAGGTTTCTTCACTGCGGTTGTTTTGGACAAATTTTACCCATTTTTCCCTTTCTTCACGGCCCAGACATGGAAACCTTGAATAGAAAAAATATTAATTACTTATCTCTGAACTAGCGGTCCGCCCCGGCTTCGCCCGTGGTACATATTTCGCAATAAAAAGTAGCCTATGTTCTTTCTCAGGGTCTAAAGATTGTCTGTGCCAAATTTCATCAAAATCGGTCCAGTAGTTTATGAGCCTATTCATTACAATCAAACAAACAAACAAAGTTTTCCTCTTTATAATATTAGTGCAGATAAATAAATAATAATTCAATTATACGTTCAAGTCAGTATCAATTAAAAACTTGATTAAAATCAATTAACAAAAAAAATTGGTGATTAAGTAATTGATTTTCATATTTCATGATTTCACCTTTTTTCAATTAACAACCAGTCTATGCTTTTCTAAATATGTAAAATTATTATTTTATACTATAAAAATATACGCCAGCAAATATTACTAACAACACTTATTTCATGCCCAATGTCATATCTTAAATTTTTAATCTATGACAAATGACGCAAAATGTCGTCCGCCAAAAATTTACTAACTAACTAAGTAAGTCTCTAACTAAGTTTTAAAAATTATTATCTAGTTACTTACTGATGAAAAGTTATTCCTTTGCACTTTTCCGTATTATTTGTATTATTTGTGCAATATCGTAACACACACGTAGGCATATTTGATGCGTTTCACTTTAGAACAAATAAAAAATGAGCGTGACGTTCGCGCCAATGAGCGAGCAAGCGACTGAGTGCAGTTACGCCAGATGGCGTATGTTGAGTGGAACATAAGTGATGTAGGCGGTATCGTCTCCATATATATGTATCTCAATGCCTACTACCTACATTTAAACTTTAAATGAAACTATTTTTCTTCATAAATTTTACCGCTTTAAAAATATTTTATCTTTCCTTCTACTTTTATTCTACGGTTAGAGGAAAGTCACCAAATATGGAATAGTATCCTAATATGGAATTCCTTCATTTCTCTAAGACTATAAGTATGAATCGCAACATTTGACCATCTTCTGTTTTATTCGGTGTACTAATTATCGCCATCGAGTTAGTTGCGCGAACGGTTTACGTGTAGCTGGCGTGTTTTGTTTTGTTGCCGTGCAGAAAATTTTTAAGGTAAGTAATAAATGAGTATTTACCGGCTATTATGTTTGTTTACATAAGTGTTATACTATTTAGTATATCGGTATTATGTTTATTTCACCATTTTGTGATCTTTTGTCTTTAAAATATTGTGAATTGAAAAAATATTTAGAAGAGTTTGAACTAGTATAAAAATTCAAATATGGACAGTCGTCGGTGTCTAATTATGGAATATTATAAACTTGCTATTATTTCTTTAAAAACTGTATGTAATGTTTGTTTTTAGAATGTCCGGTTCACAATCAACCTAACGAAAAATCTGGGATGAAGAAAAAACGGCACAATCTATAAAATTCGTCCGGGAAAAGAAAATGGGGTATTTGAAAGCGGCACAGGATTTCCAAGTCCCTAGGACAACTTTTTTTCATCATTATATTTCTATTTCTTCTTTCAACGTTATTAACTTTATTAAGAGAAACAAACAAACGAAGAAAAATAAGGATGATATTGAAGAAGAAAGACTCTGAGGAACTAGACGTTATCCAGTTTGATGAAGGTAATGGACATGATGAGTTGATGGACCAAGTGCCTTCTGACTCTGCAGATGCAGAATGTAACATACATGCATCAGCAGAGTCAGGAGGTTCTGTTCAAGACTTTTTTCCATGGATGAAAGTGGAGAAAGTTGAATTAAATGCTTGATGTATGGGCTCTGAACACATTATGATGTGCTGGTCCAGATGGATCTGGATTTGTGACTTTTGCAAGTAATTACGTAACTTCTTTCATTTATCACAATATGTTATATTCATTTATTTGATCTCAAAGATATTCATTACATTTTTGTTATTGTTATGTTGATTTATGCTTATATTCCATATATGGGTACCTATTCCATATTTGGTTACTCATTTGTGATTTTGTTTTTTGTGTAAGATTTTAATTTGATTACTGATATATTTGGTTAAAGGCTGTTAATTACTACTTATAGATGTATGACTGATCAGTAAAAACAATAAACTGATTTAATTTATGTGAAGTTTTATTTTTATATCCCAAAAACAAAATGGTATTCCATATTTGGTGACTTTCCTCTAATAATGTGACGATAAATTGGGTGTACATCTGCAGAAGAAATTTAAAACACGGTAGGTATAAGTTGAAAGTTCTGAAATTGCAATAATTAAATGCTTTCAAGAAGTTCGTTTATCGACTTTGGTTTGAATTTACCAGCTTTGTTTTTGTTGTTGTTAATTTTGAAATTATTAGAATCACATTTAATATGTACCTATCTATCTGTTTCTAATAGAGTTAAAAATTAAAACGAAAAATTTTAAAGAGTTGTGTTTGAGATTCTTATGAAATGTTATACCTGTAATCCATATAACCTGGCGTCCCAATCCGGTAAGGTCAAATGTGGTAGTGGTTTCTCGTAAGTAACAACAGACTGCATTTTAGAAATTTACTGCACTTTTGCTATTTATAAAAGTAAAATATTGGCTTCACGGAAAGTAATCGAGTGTCAAAATGACAGATACGACCGCGGAGGTGACGGCCGCGCTCGAATTCCAAATTTAAAACTTTTTTCTTTTGTGGCCAGTATCATAAATCCAAAAAGGTTATTGTTTTGAGTTTGTATATAAATGTTTTTTCTGTTTAAAAGATAATAAATATTTGTATATTAGGTATGTTATGTATTTTATAAAATATCTACAGAATTATAAAATTTTCAACTCACAGAAGAGAATTATTATTGTAAATAGTAAATGATTGATTAAAAAATATGAATAAATTCAATCTCCTCATTATTATTAGATATCATTTTCATAATAATTGTGAATTTATACAAAAAGAAAATTACAAATACTTCGATTGGTAAATAAATTCGCAAATGAATAAAAAGTGAATAGTATCGAACACGCTCTGTTTACCAAACACGAGTGGGAAAGTTAACTGAACTTCCAAATTATGTTATATTGACCTACTTTTGTGTGGAAATTCAGAACAGATATGTATTGAGAGAATTAGGGAATGCGAATATTTGATTGTTAATATGACTAAATTTCATTTACCAAAGTTGTACCTTAGTACAATATATAGATTCGTCACTTTTATGTGTATTAATTTTATTATAATGAAATGCTGTCGACATTTCTTCCGCATACAAGTATCAAATATTAATGTAATATATTTTAATTTCATTTGATGTCAGTATTTTACGTAAGGAATGAATAAAAACAGTGAGTTAGCAGTGTACAAACATACAAATTAAGAACCTCCCTCGTTTTAGGGAAAAATGGGATTTGGCAACTGGGACTACTATAGGAACGAAAAAACTAAATAAAACTGAGTGCAATAGGGGTCATGATTTTTAAGTATTTGCTGTTTTTATACCAGAAAGCAGAGAGTATTTTCCATCGTCACATTAGTTGTAAGACTCTGTTAAAAATATGTTAAAATGCCGGCGAAAATCTTTGTATTCTAAGTAAACTAGTGGGTTCTTTAGCTTACTAATTAGTATTTGTCAAGCAAGTCTTTTTAAAACAAACTTGTAACATTTATTAAACCTACTACCAAATGCGTGTTGAAACACAGCCAGAGTTATAACTCCATCTTCTAACTGAATAATATTATCTATATATGCCTTTTTCAGCACTCATAAACGTTAGTTGCAGTTTTAATCCGGGTTTACTTCTTAGTTATTCTTTACTACCGGTGGCGATTTTGTCTAAAACATCTCCATGTTTTACTCTGATCAATAAAAATTCAAACATCTACCATTAAATATGCGTAAAATGCTAATTATCAATTGTTTTTCTGTGATTATTTTTCCGACCCAAATATCGACCAATAGAATTGCACCATTCGACGTCACGTGGTACAACCTACATGGTATTATACTGATAATTTTTTGAAAATTTTCTCTGGTCGTTGACGTCAAACTGACAGGTTGAATTCAATTGTGAAATTATTGGCCGACATTTGGGACGGAAAAATAATCCCCCGAATACCACACGAGCTTCAAAATTATCTGGCATTTCCCTCAAGGTTCCCTGCAAACAAATAAAGTCGTCAAGTTTTTCAGGAAAAATCACTCGCGCTTCGCGCTCGTGATTTTTTAACCTTGACCACACCCCGGACACTCCATACAAAATGATCGTTTTGACAGTAACACTGTAGAGACTGCAAATGTGTGTGTTAACGCTTTATGGTTGGCACATTTGTGACTAGCGTAAAAAAAAATTCGCGTTTTTCTGATGAAATACATCCGTAAACAGCACAATATCTAACCATTTTCTACGAAAAACGATAATCACAAATCCAAAATAATAAAATTACTTTAAGTCAATTTGATTAATGTTGTCAATCTTCGTTGCGTATCGTCCTTGCAGAAAAATATGGCCCATTTTATGTCTGATCGCGCGGGGGTGAGGTAAGTTTAATTTTGGCGGGAGGCGGAGAGTGTCCGTTCTGTAGCGTTTAGCTACTATTATGTATTCTGTGCCTTGACTAAAAACTTGACTCCTTCATTTGTTTGCAACGAACCTATCGGAAAATACCCGATAATTTTGAAGCTCTTGTGGTATTATAAGTGATAATTTGGTGATAATTATCAATTTCTTTTACTCGCTATATTAGCCATCCAAGTTTGTCCAACTACTACGCCTCAAAAAAATAAAACGAAAACACTATTTTTTTAATAGATACGATAACAAAAGCATGTCCCAAATTCCGTCTACATCCCCATATCGCATCTCAATATGAGGTTTATCGTGTGGTCATAAATTTCCTTAACATTTCTTTCTAGTTGGACGATTGCCAGTTGTTCTACTTACGCTTATAAGCCTCCTTTGGTCTTGACCACATGAATCAGAAGGAATGGTGCATTAAAACAGTAGGAGTGGTTACACGATTTATTTCTATTACATGTAAGGTGCTGAAGGGAATATTTCTAGAAGAATCTATTGAGGAATATATCTTTGCTGACGTTTTGGAGCGGAAGGTTTTTCAGCTGACTTTTGAGACAGTCAGTACTCAGTCACATAGTATTATGTGGTATCTCGAGAATATGACAGCATTTTTTATTTTTACTATAAATAATATCATTTCAGTTTTTAGGTTACCTTTACATGATCAAATCAAACGAACAAAGTATTTCAAATTAGCACTTAAAAAAAAAGACAATTTATCTTTATTGTTGTAACTAGTAAGTAGTTGATTTTAAAAAGGAAAAATATGTAGCTAATAATAATTTTATCAAACCAATAGACATCTAAGTGAAGTATTCTAATAAAATAAATGCGAAGGCGTATATTTATTGATCGGGTATCTTGTTATTTCGAAATACATACTTCAATTTTATCTAAATGAACCACCCACATTCAATATATTCACTGAACTAAATAAAATATTTGAACAAAATTAAATATACTAAATAGATCAGTCTCTACAATGGCTCGAAATATGGTCTAATTTTGTTAATGATGATGATGGCTTTTACCCTTACAACAGCATATTATGTTATAGATAATCTAAAAAGCTTTTTTTTGTTTTTGTTTGTAGAAAGTTTATTTTATCCTGTCTATAATTTATACAAAACTAGCTTTCCGCCCGCGGCTTCGCCCGCTTTGCCTAAAACCTAATAAATTATAATATACTTAAACCCTTCTCTTGAATCGCTCTATCTATTTAAAAAACCGCATCAAAATCCGTTGCGTAGTTTTAGAGATTAGGGACAGAGAAAACCACATTGTTTTATAGTATGTAGTGATTGTAAATTATAATTTATATATTTTGTTCGTTGCCACAAAAATGGGTTATAAATCAATAACATTTAATCCAATTTCTTTATTTATTATTAAGAAAGCGTTGACAATAAATATTAAACAAAAATTATTATAAAACCTACATAAAACCTAGAAACACTTTCAAAGTAAAATTCCACGAAGTAAACATAAAACGTAAAATCATAAGGATGCAGTGGTGACTAAGCAAAATTTTATCAATTTGAAGTTTATAAAAGTTCCAGAAATTTCCACTACAGCACTGACCAGTGTTTATGATATTAGAAATATTCGAACTACCAACATTCTTTGCACCCGGAATTCTATTGAATACGCTGTCTTTATAACTTTTATTATGTGTAGAATGTAGAGAGCTGAAATTCTCCCAGAATTAGGACGCACGTGCTGATCTTCTTTAAAATTTTGTAAGTATTAAAATTGTGTCTAGCAATACGGATAAAATGAGAGATTGCTGGAAATCTTACTTTTCTGACTTCAATTATTATTGATCGCGTTAAATATCTATTCTAATATGTATTATAAAGCTAGCGCGTTCAAAAAAACAAACAAACTGTGTTTGTTTGTTTTAACGCGCCAATTTCAGGAACTACTGGACCGATTTGAAATAATATGTAGGCGTAAAATAATACAATTTATCTCTCGTTTAGAATCCTACGAAGGTTTATAAATCCTCGAAAATTTTTCAATTTGCGATTCTTGTTATTTTCCGGTGACATTATAGGTATAAATATGTACACTACCTAAATTCTTTCTCAACCTAAATCGACTTTTATAAAACGCGTAAACAGTTGTAAATTATCGAGTTAGAATTGTTCAGAATAATATCCTATTTTTGTCTATCTAATGTAAAGTATTCTAAAGAAAGACTGAACTTTGTATTTCTTGTCAAGAAAATCTCTAGACTGGATGGAATTAAGCTTCGAGGAAGTTGTATGAAGTTTGTATAAATGGCTGTTTGTAAGGTTTATTAAAAAAATAAATCGTCCGTGACTTTATCTACAGATAGAGCATAATGAGCTTAAAGTACTTTAAAGTAGTATTAAGGCATGTCAGAAGGGAATAACTTGAAGATTTTTCAGAATTTGGGCCTTAAACTAGAAAAAGTACAGACGCCGTACTTGTTATTTAATATTTTACATGTATATATGTACATATTGAAATGTAATCCGATTTCTATATCATTTTTTCGAAGTTGATATAACTCAAATAATAACGTATTCCTCGTAAATACAATAATTAATTATAATAATTACTGTCCTTTTGAACCTAATGTAATCTACAAAGAGCCATGAAGGCTTCATAAATCTATTTTTAACCAAATTAAGGGCAGAATGACAAACAACAGGCATGTAAGTTGATTACTTTTTGTTTAAATAATATCTTGGTGTATAATCTTCGTCTTTGGAACTGTCAAGAAACTTACCTCATTAAGCAAGAGTTGAGTCTTGGTTGAGCGACGTTTTCAACTATTTCTTCAAAACTATAAAACAGCAATAAAACTTTATAAAATATAGTGTTTTCCGATAGATATTGGATATTATATATTGCGTAATGAACTTACTGCATAAAAAGTGTAACATAAACTATTGTTTCAATTATAATGTATTAACTTTGCACTGGACTTGTATAAATGAAGAGTTAAGTACTAATGTCTTTTATATTAATATAACATACATATTTGGTCCTTTAAAGAAGAGCGGCAGTTTAAACATAAATCTTTTTATATTCTTATTCTGTACCTAAATTGATGGCAATGTCTTCATTTGTGTCTTCATTGCAATGACGCTGCTTTATCGATATGAACATATTAATTTCATCCACCAAATATATTTTTAATAGAGTAGACTAGAAACCTGATTGGCAAAATAATTATTGTGTGTTTATAACTCCAGGGATATCGCGAGTAAGATATCTCAATAAATAATATGATAAATAAAAATATAAATATTAAGGTATCACGGAAACGTGTAAAAAACTTGACAATTACTGCGCTGGTCCCTCCCTCTCGGTATTTCCCTAGAATTCAAATTCCTCCTGAATTTAAGTCGAGTTCTCATGAGGGCTCATAAAATTACATCGTTGATGGTACTCGTGAGCCTGCAAGCGATCTAATTTACAAGGAGTACACGATAAAACATCTTACTATAATAATGGAAACGTCTCTTAGGGGAAAATTCTGTCTCGTACAATTAATCAAGGAATGTCGGTGCTCCGAAATTGGAAGTTAAAAATACCGTCTCCTTAAGAGTCCTAATACAAAATTGCGCTGGACGAAAGCTAGTATTTTTACGTTTGAACGCGATCATCGTGTGTCGAGTAGCAAAGGCTGAAAGCGCTCAAAGTGGAAACATTATAGGACCTTATTATCTCGTTATCGTCTACTCCACCAATTCTAATCTAGTATCGTGGGCTTCCCGACTACTACGCGCGGGAAAAACGTACTTTAGTAATTTTGTGTCTGACGGAGCAGCGCAACACGTCCTACTCCCTAAAGCGCGGAGCGCGGTCTGCCGTAACAGCGTGTGCGCTCCCGTATATAATCGAAAATTCTAGAGAACTTTAAAATATTCCATTACTTTCATAAATCATATAATATGTATTTTTTTTATTGCAAATTTTTAAGCATAAATCTATCATTTAATGTGTATTTTTTATTTATTTTTTACTCTGTTGTATGTTATAAAAATTCGACGCCAAATACACATAAAATTCATCAAAGTAAGGCTATTTTAACTTAGATTTTCTTTGAATTTTTGAATAAAAGTACTTAAATTGCCTCGAGCATATTTTAGGATGTCTCAGTGTCTTTACTGTCGTATATTTTATAAGAAAACTTCTTCTTTTAAATTCCGTGTAAACTACAAAGACACGAACGTCCCGCATGGAAAAAATTGAAACACCTCTCAGGTTATTGGCTATTAAACAAACTGGACAATGAATATCAATAAATTGTCTGGAACATATTTTAGATATTGAATGAATCTTTAATTTAAGATATTATAACACATTGTTACTAATTTAGTTTCGTTAAACGTGCTCCTAAAGAATTACAGAAACAAGTCAAAATCACTCTAAAATCGATAAGGATTCTTAAGGACACGTGTTGGGTCAAATTTTATGAAATATAGCTGAAGTTCATGACTGGATAAAATAATAAGTTTTGTGGTGATCTTAAATTCTCCAGAAAGAGAAGGTAAGATTCTGTTACACCATCCTAAATTTAAACCACGGAATCGTAAGGTCTCATTTCCAATATGGATTATATCTTCGAAACATTTGCATTGTAATACGAAAAGTACCTACACCTTAAGATACGCACAATACCACCTCCCACTGCGTCTTTAAATTAAATCTTTTCCCTCGTTTTTATGATAAAATATCTATGGTTCAAGCATTCATTAAATTTTGTAAATCTATAAACATAACAAATTATTCCCTTTCATTATTACTGGTTCTATTTTATGGTGGTGCCAGGTTTTGTTAATGAGCATAAATATGCAAAAAATCGAATACGCTAAAATAATATTAAACCCCCATAAAGTAGAAAATCTTGTGCCTGTTTTTAATTTGATTTGGTTAAGGCTGTTTTCTTTACAAAATAAACAGACATTCAAATAACTAGAGACTAGAGCTTACTATGTATATGTATGACTACTGACTAGAATGACTAGATGGAATTTGTAAAAGAAAATAATACACAGTTCGTATTTTATTTTTCAGTCCCTATAAAATAAAATGTGCAAATTGCTTGTACAACTTATTAACCACGCTAAGGGTCTTAAAAAACGATCACGTAAATTTATGGAACTAGGTGAATTCATATGAAATTCAGGCTTATTTGCTTGCTAGAACATTGCTAATTGCTTATTGGATGTGGGAGTTAGGGACTAATTACTTAAAATAAATATAGTATGAAGGAATTTTGTGGAATCTGAGATATTAATTAATTAGTGAGGCTTACAGTTGGGAGCTATAAACTTTGTGGTGAATGTTGTTGAGGTCTAAGGATAAGACTTGGTAATGAATTTTAGGGTTTTATGTTTCTAGATACGCATATAAATATACGGGTTTAATTAAAAAAGCAAGAACTTGTTAATTTGATTTATATGTTATAATGTTTACTCGTCACTTGTTTTTTTTTTTTTACTATCATTACTATTGAGAAATAGAAAGCTTTGATGATACAAATAAAATATAATCTAGATCTAGGACAAGAATTAGTTTCATTATATTCTTATGGCCGTTCCGAACGGCCAGGCTCGGCTGGACTAAATAAATAGGAGAAATACCTACTGATTACTGAGAAGAAAATTGATTTTATTATTCTTTGTTACGAGAAGAAATAATGTACAACTTTAAAGAGTTATATTTTTCCCGGGCGACTTAAATAATATTGAATAATTACGTATCATGAAGTAAAATAATTTTTAACAAAGGCACAAATTGCGCTTACTCGATTACTGTGGCTTGTACCGATTAAAATCTTTGTATTACATGCAATTATAACGAATTTACTATCGTTATTGTATTTATTCATATCGATTATGCCGTAATTAGAGTCTCGTGTACATTTTAATCGAGTACATTCTCTTATATGGTTTTAATTTATATTGCCTGTGTAACTTTGACTTGGTATAAGCGAATACTATGGTAAAGATATTTTAGAATCAGAACAAAAATTTTACGGCATTATTTGGAATATAAAATTATAAATAAAGCGTAGGTAAGTATTTTTATCGACCTAGCCGTTAACTTTTCTGTTTTTATATAATATCGCCCAATCGTAAAAAGGTCTAGGAGGTAATCGTATGAAAATTGAAAAACAAAAAAAAAACTCAGTTGTAATTTGATTATTACACTAATAGAAACAGGCATTATTAATAATTGAAACGATTTAAATAAAATTTATAAAACAATAAAAAAATATTCAGGCAGAAGTTCTCGTAAAAAAAACTAGAAAGAGAGCATCTTGAAAAATGCACGCGAGCAAAGCCACACGCGGGAAGTTAGTGAGTCCATAAATAATATACCCATTAAGGTGGATGTTCCGACCGTCCCTCCATACATTTTTGATTACCTCTAAACACTTAACACAGACACTATTTCTTTAAAACTAATCATTTTATCACTTCTCTATAATGAAATGTGTGCGCGTTCGACCTTTTTAATCAATAATTTACAATATTTACTTAGAAAAACAACAGTAAAATACCGGAAAAATTTGACACTTCTACAGTAGTGTGCGTGACTTTTGCCAAGCGAAACACGACATAAAGCACGACATCTAGCGCATAGACTATATACTTATTACAGATCTAGCGCGTCAATGTCTAAACGAAAGGCGATGTTTAGACATTGACGCGCTAGATGTCGTGCATTCGCGTTCGTTATCTTATACATAATGAGCATAATTCTAATAAATCAAAGTTCTGTGTAAAAATTGAGTAATTTCATTTCCAATCGTTCAAAGAAAATAACAATAAAATAAAATAAAACTAATGACCTTAGAAACTATGTTTTTTTTTGTAAACAATTTATTACTCATTATTGTTCGTCCGTCGTAGGTCTGTAAACTGTATTGTACACTGAAGGTAAATGGTACTGTAGGTACTTTAGTTCGGCGTCGTCGTCCGCGTCGGCTTGATATAAAATTACATTCTTGATTTCATTGACACGCGCTATGATTTGCGCGCGGAATTTCTTGTGTTGTGAATTTATTTTTGTATGCTATGCATTTTAATTGATTCAAATTGCAATATTTCTCTAGTATGCATTTGAGACTATATTGTAAATTGTAATAATTGATCGTGGGTATAGTAATTAATTATTCTAATAACGCAATTAGTAATATATGTATTTTCGGTGGGATTCAAAACAAAAAATTGGCCCGTGATTTTTATGAAATTTCACCACATTGCAAATCACATCAATCATAGTTCATACACATGTATGACGAAAGTGATTAGTATTGTGGCTAACATTGACTCATCAGTTCATCACTGAAACCAGTGATAAAT
>CAJQZM010044426.1:0-13696 GCA_907164665.1 Colias nastes
TTCTTTAATTAGAGCGGCGCCGGGGTTGCAATTGTGAATTAAAAATTATTTTACAAAATTAAAGCAAGGCAAGTGAAAACAATTATTTAAAAACTCTTGTGTGCAAACAGAAACAAACGTCCTTTGTTTCACTCGATGTTTTTATATCTTCATTTTGTACAAATAATTTGTTTTTTCATCTTAATTGAAATTTGAAATGAATGTGATTGTTTGTTGAACTCTCTACTGTTTGCAGTATCATTATTAAATTCGATACGCCAACGGCAGATTTTTGTTATTTACTAGAGATCTCATTTCTCTTCGATGCTTAATACATTTCAATTGGAAATGTTTAATTGTACCAAGTAATATTAAATGTAAATAATTATAAGCGAATTAAAATAATGAGGATACAGATACTTTATAAATACGTTTTAACTTGAATAGTGAGACGTAACTACAAGATACAAAAATGATTAAAATGGATCAAACAAAATTGCATACATCATACATGAGTAACCAAATACATTCCCAACATTTCAGTCAATAGAACAATAATATGAATACCATGTAAATTGTAAATAATTCCAACTTAGCATTGGAATCGAAACTTAGAGAATGAATATTTACGACGCATCTCCGTGGGTCCTGAATAAAAATCACATTGAGTGAGCAAGAACGGAAACGAGGGAATTTACGGGATACTATTGTGATAAAGTTCAACTCTAATGCCCATATGAAACATTAAATCTTCCTGGTTGTTAGTAATTCTACACTATACACAACAACTATTTTGTAATATTCTTATGTAAATAATGTATGTGTATCCAGTTTAAAGCAAGACAAAATTGCAAATAAAAACTAGTAATTGCAAACATAAAAGTATTATTGAACATATTTTTAACATTCCTTATTCCTTAGGTACTTAACTTATTCTTATTTTTAAAACGCACGTAAAATTATTATCTTTAAAATAAGCTTAGCAAGATGCCATGCGCACAAAACTTTGCCAATCCACAGGCGATCTAGGCGCTAAGAAATTAGTGAAGCAATACTCGTAGCATCGCAATTTAATTTTATGATTGGAGAATTATTTTGGGTAAAATGCTTATGGATTAATGTAATACAATAAATAGTCATTATACATCGTCAACGACAAAGTTTATTTAAATGAGGAATTCTTACAGATTCGTCTTCATATACCAAAACGTTTGTGGCAGTACAAATATTACGATTTTAGTTTCAAACCGTTTTCTACAAAAAGTAAAATTATCAAGAACTACCTACTTCATTACCGATTTTAGAGCATGTTGATTTCACTTTCCAAGCTGAGTTCCTAGTTGAAATTCATACAAGCTTCCATATGCAAATAAATTGTTTTAACTTCATTTAAATTTGATTAAATATTAAAAACCCCCACGGGCCAAGCTACATTCAAAATATTATGTAGAAAAACATACCTACTACCATTGAGATAATATTACTTCGTATGGAGCAGACACCACGAACAAAATCTGTGCGCCAAGCGCGAAGGCGCGGGGCGCGCGAATGACGGCTAGACAGTCATAGATTATGCGATGTCACTGACTCACCGCTATAGAGGCGACACTTTGTTTCATTCTGTCTATTTTATTGGGTGCCACTCCTTACATGCACGTTGACTTGAAATTTTCTTTGTACTTACTTAATATTTATTTTAGGTATAAACTGACTTTACTACGCGGGGCTAACAATATCTGGCATATAAATAGTGACATCATATGGAATAATTTAATTTTTTTCGGGTTTTAGGTTCAGTCAGGGCTATGGGAAGTTTCATTCCTTACAAATTGAACCTTTTTTAGAAAAAAAATAAAAGCCGTGTAATTTTGTACAAAATGTTTATTTAGTTCATCATCCTCAGAACATGTTCCCGGCTCAGAAATTGCTTGTATTGTTCCAGTACTATTGTAGCACACTTTCGGCTAAAATAAATATAATAATAATAATGTTAGTGATGGCTAAAATAATATTTTATTTGTTATACAAATCCGTAAAATTTTATTATTATTACTAACATCAATACAAGGAACAGCAGACTTCTTTAGAAAACGCCTTCCCGCTTTTGTGGTATATTTCTCCTCATCGCGAAAATGCAATGAACAGACGCAAGTTCTATCGGATGGTAACCAGGTTTCTTCACTGCGGTTGTTTTGGACAAATTTTACCCATTTTTCCCTTTCTTCACGGCCCAGACATGGAAACCTTGAATAGAAAAAATATTAATTACTTATCTCTGAACTAGCGGTCCGCCCCGGCTTCGCCCGTGGTACATATTTCGCAATAAAAAGTAGCCTATGTTCTTTCTCAGGGTCTAAAGATTGTCTGTGCCAAATTTCATCAAAATCGGTCCAGTAGTTTATGAGCCTATTCATTACAATCAAACAAACAAACAAAGTTTTCCTCTTTATAATATTAGTGCAGATAAATAAATAATAATTCAATTATACGTTCAAGTCAGTATCAATTAAAAACTTGATTAAAATCAATTAACAAAAAAAATTGGTGATTAAGTAATTGATTTTCATATTTCATGATTTCACCTTTTTTCAATTAACAACCAGTCTATGCTTTTCTAAATATGTAAAATTATTATTTTATACTATAAAAATATACGCCAGCAAATATTACTAACAACACTTATTTCATGCCCAATGTCATATCTTAAATTTTTAATCTATGACAAATGACGCAAAATGTCGTCCGCCAAAAATTTACTAACTAAGTAAGTCTCTAACTAAGTTTTAAAAATTATTATCTAGTTACTTACTGATGAAAAGTTATTCCTTTGCACTTTTCCGTATTATTTGTATTATTTGTGCAATATCGTAACACACACGTAGGCATATTTGATGCGTTTCACTTTAGAACAAATAAAAAATGAGCGTGACGTTCGCGCCAATGAGCGAGCAAGCGACTGAGTGCAGTTACGCCAGATGGCGTATGTTGAGTGGAACATAAGTGATGTAGGCGGTATCGTCTCCATATATATGTATCTCAATGCCTACTACCTACATTTAAACTTTAAATGAAACTATTTTTCTTCATAAATTTTACCGCTTTAAAAATATTTTATCTTTCCTTCTACTTTTATTCTACGGTTAGAGGAAAGTCACCAAATATGGAATAGTATCCTAATATGGAATTCCTTCATTTCTCTAAGACTATAAGTATGAATCGCAACATTTGACCATCTTCTGTTTTATTCGGTGTACTAATTATCGCCATCGAGTTAGTTGCGCGAACGGTTTACGTGTAGCTGGCGTGTTTTGTTTTGTTGCCGTGCAGAAAATTTTTAAGGTAAGTAATAAATGAGTATTTACCGGCTATTATGTTTGTTTACATAAGTGTTATACTATTTAGTATATCGGTATTATGTTTATTTCACCATTTTGTGATCTTTTGTCTTTAAAATATTGTGAATTGAAAAAATATTTAGAAGAGTTTGAACTAGTATAAAAATTCAAATATGGACAGTCGTCGGTGTCTAATTATGGAATATTATAAACTTGCTATTATTTCTTTAAAAACTGTATGTAATGTTTGTTTTTAGAATGTCCGGTTCACAATCAACCTAACGAAAAATCTGGGATGAAGAAAAAACGGCACAATCTATAAAATTCGTCCGGGAAAAGAAAATGGGGTATTTGAAAGCGGCACAGGATTTCCAAGTCCCTAGGACAACTTTTTTTCATCATTATATTTCTATTTCTTCTTTCAACGTTATTAACTTTATTAAGAGAAACAAACAAACGAAGAAAAATAAGGATGATATTGAAGAAGAAAGACTCTGAGGAACTAGACGTTATCCAGTTTGATGAAGGTAATGGACATGATGAGTTGATGGACCAAGTGCCTTCTGACTCTGCAGATGCAGAATGTAACATACATGCATCAGCAGAGTCAGGAGGTTCTGTTCAAGACTTTTTTCCATGGATGAAAGTGGAGAAAGTTGAATTAAATGCTTGATGTATGGGCTCTGAACACATTATGATGTGCTGGTCCAGATGGATCTGGATTTGTGACTTTTGCAAGTAATTACGTAACTTCTTTCATTTATCACAATATGTTATATTCATTTATTTGATCTCAAAGATATTCATTACATTTTTGTTATTGTTATGTTGATTTATGCTTATATTCCATATATGGGTACCTATTCCATATTTGGTTACTCATTTGTGATTTTGTTTTTTGTGTAAGATTTTAATTTGATTACTGATATATTTGGTTAAAGGCTGTTAATTACTACTTATAGATGTATGACTGATCAGTAAAAACAATAAACTGATTTAATTTATGTGAAGTTTTATTTTTATATCCCAAAAACAAAATGGTATTCCATATTTGGTGACTTTCCTCTAATAATGTGACGATAAATTGGGTACCTATAAGTTGAAAGTTCTGAAATTGCAATAATTAAATGCTTTCAAGAAGTTCGTTTATCGACTTTGGTTTGAATTTACCAGCTTTGTTTTTGTTGTTGTTAATTTTGAAATTATTAGAATCACATTTAATATGTACCTATCTATCTGTTTCTAATAGAGTTAAAAATTAAAACGAAAAATTTTAAAGAGTTGTGTTTGAGATTCTTATGAAATGTTATACCTGTAATCCATATAACCTGGCGTCCCAATCCGGTAAGGTCAAATGTGGTAGTGGTTTCTCGTAAGTAACAACAGACTGCATTTTAGAAATTTACTGCACTTTTGCTATTTATAAAAGTAAAATATTGGCTTCACGGAAAGTAATCGAGTGTCAAAATGACAGATACGACCGCGGAGGTGACGGCCGCGCTCGAATTCCAAATTTAAAACTTTTTTCTTTTGTGGCCAGTATCATAAATCCAAAAAGGTTATTGTTTTGAGTTTGTATATAAATGTTTTTTCTGTTTAAAAGATAATAAATATTTGTATATTAGGTATGTTATGTATTTTATAAAATATCTACAGAATTATAAAATTTTCAACTCACAGAAGAGAATTATTATTGTAAATAGTAAATGATTGATTAAAAAATATGAATAAATTCAATCTCCTCATTATTATTAGATATCATTTTCATAATAATTGTGAATTTATACAAAAAGAAAATTACAAATACTTCGATTGGTAAATAAATTCGCAAATGAATAAAAAGTGAATAGTATCGAACACGCTCTGTTTACCAAACACGAGTGGGAAAGTTAACTGAACTTCCAAATTATGTTATATTGACCTACTTTTGTGTGGAAATTCAGAACAGATATGTATTGAGAGAATTAGGGAATGCGAATATTTGATTGTTAATATGACTAAATTTCATTTACCAAAGTTGTACCTTAGTACAATATATAGATTCGTCACTTTTATGTGTATTAATTTTATTATAATGAAATGCTGTCGACATTTCTTCCGCATACAAGTATCAAATATTAATGTAATATATTTTAATTTCATTTGATGTCAGTATTTTACGTAAGGAATGAATAAAAACAGTGAGTTAGCAGTGTACAAACATACAAATTAAGAACCTCCCTCGTTTTAGGGAAAAATGGGATTTGGCAACTGGGACTACTATAGGAACGAAAAAACTAAATAAAACTGAGTGCAATAGGGGTCATGATTTTTAAGTATTTGCTGTTTTTATACCAGAAAGCAGAGAGTATTTTCCATCGTCACATTAGTTGTAAGACTCTGTTAAAAATATGTTAAAATGCCGGCGAAAATCTTTGTATTCTAAGTAAACTAGTGGGTTCTTTAGCTTACTAATTAGTATTTGTCAAGCAAGTCTTTTTAAAACAAACTTGTAACATTTATTAAACCTACTACCAAATGCGTGTTGAAACACAGCCAGAGTTATAACTCCATCTTCTAACTGAATAATATTATCTATATATGCCTTTTTCAGCACTCATAAACGTTAGTTGCAGTTTTAATCCGGGTTTACTTCTTAGTTATTCTTTACTACCGGTGGCGATTTTGTCTAAAACATCTCCATGTTTTACTCTGATCAATAAAAATTCAAACATCTACCATTAAATATGCGTAAAATGCTAATTATCAATTGTTTTTCTGTGATTATTTTTCCGACCCAAATATCAACCAATAGAATTGCACCATTCGACGTCACGTGGTACAACCTACATGGTATTATACTGATAATTTTTTGAAAATTTTCTCTGGTCGTTGACGTCAAACTGACAGGTTGAATTCAATTGTGAAATTATTGGCCGACATTTGGGACGGAAAAATAATCCCCCGAATACCACACGAGCTTCAAAATTATCTGGCATTTCCCTCAAGGTTCCCTGCAAACAAGTAAAGTCGTCAAGTTTTTCAGGAAAAATAACTCGCGCTTCGCGCTCGTGATTTTTTAACCTTGACTAAAAACTTGACTCCTTCATTTGTTTGCAACGAACCTATCGGAAAATACCCGATAATTTTGAAGCTCTTGTGGTATTATAAGTGATAATTTGGTGATAATTATCAATTTCTTTTACTCGCTATATTAGCCATCCAAGTTTGTCCAACTACTACGCCTCAAAAAAATAAAACGAAAACACTATTTTTTTAATAGATACGATAACAAAAGCATGTCCCAAATTCCGTCTACATCCCCATATCGCATCTCAATATGAGGTTTATCGTGTGGTCATAAATTTCCTTAACATTTCTTTCTAGTTGGACGATTGCCAGTTGTTCTACTTACGCTTATAAGCCTCCTTTGGTCTTGACCACATGAATCAGAAGGAATGGTGCATTAAAACAGTAGGAGTGGTTACACGATTTATTTCTATTACATGTAAGGTGCTGAAGGGAATATTTCTAGAAGAATCTATTGAGGAATATATCTTTGCTGACGTTTTGGAGCGGAAGGTTTTTCAGCTGACTTTTGAGACAGTCAGTACTCAGTCACATAGTATTATGTGGTATCTCGAGAATATGACAGCATTTTTTATTTTTACTATAAATAATATCATTTCAGTTTTTAGGTTACCTTTACATGATCAAATCAAACGAACAAAGTATTTCAAATTAGCACTTAAAAAAAAAGACAATTTATCTTTATTGTTGTAACTAGTAAGTAGTTGATTTTAAAAAGGAAAAATATGTAGCTAATAATAATTTTATCAAACCAATAGACATCTAAGTGAAGTATTCTAATAAAATAAATGCGAAGGCGTATATTTATTGATCGGGTATCTTGTTATTTCGAAATACATACTTCAATTTTATCTAAATGAACCACCCACATTCAATAAATTCACTGAACTAAATAAAATATTTGAACAAAATTAAATATACTAAATAGATCAGTCTCTACAATGGCTCGAAATATAGGTCTAATTTTGTTAATGATGATGATGGCTTTTACCCTTACAACAGCATATTATGTTATAGATAATCTAAAAAGCTTTTTTTTGTTTTTGTTTGTAGAAAGTTTATTTTATCCTGTCTATAATTTATACAAAACTAGCTTTCCGCCCGCGGCTTCGCCCGCTTTGCCTAAAACCTAATAAATTATAATATACTTAAACCCTTCTCTTGAATCGCTCTATCTATTTAAAAAACCGCATCAAAATCCGTTGCGTAGTTTTAGAGATTAGGGACAGAGAAAACCACATTGTTTTATAGTATGTAGTGATTGTAAATTATAATTTATATATTTTGTTCGTTGCCACAAAAATGGGTTATAAATCAATAACATTTAATCCAATTTCTTTATTTATTATTAAGAAAGCGTTGACAATAAATATTAAACAAAAATTATTATAAAACCTACATAAAACCTAGAAACACTTTCAAAGTAAAATTCCACGAAGTAAACATAAAACGTAAAATCATAAGGATGCAGTGGTGACTAAGCAAAATTTTATCAATTTGAAGTTTATAAAAGTTCCAGAAATTTCCACTACAGCACTGACCAGTGTTTATGATATTAGAAATATTCGAACTACCAACATTCTTTGCACCCGGAATTCTATTGAATACGCTGTCTTTATAACTTTTATTATGTGTAGAATGTAGAGAGCTGAAATTCTCCCAGAATTAGGACGCACGTGCTGATCTTCTTTAAAATTTTGTAAGTATTAAAATTGTGTCTACCAATACGGATAAAATGAGAGATTGCTGGAAATCTTACTTTTCTGACTTCAATTATTATTGATCGCGTTAAATATCTATTCTAATATGTATTATAAAGCTAGCGCGTTCAAAAAAACAAACAAACTGTGTTTGTTTGTTTTAACGCGCCAATTTCAGGAACTACTGGACCGATTTGAAATAATATGTAGGCGTAAAATAATACAATTTATCTCTCGTTTAGAATCCTACGAAGGTTTATAAATCCTCGAAAATTTTTCAATTTGCGATTCTTGTTATTTTCCGGTGACATTATAGGTATAAATATGTACACTATACCTAAATTCTTTCTCAACCTAAATCGACTTTTATAAAACGCGTAAACAGTTGTAAATTATCGAGTTAGAATTGTTCAGAATAATATCCTATTTTTGTCTATCTAATGTAAAGTATTCTAAAGAAAGACTGAACTTTGTATTTCTTGTCAAGAAAATCTCTAGACTGGATGGAATTAAGCTTCGAGGAAGTTGTATGAAGTTTGTATAAATGGCTGTTTGTAAGGTTTATTAAAAAAATAAATCGTCCGTGACTTTATCTACAGATAGAGCATAATGAGCTTAAAGTACTTTAAAGTAGTATTAAGGCATGTCAGAAGGGAATAACTTGAAGATTTTTCAGAATTTGGGCCTTAAACTAGAAAAAGTACAGACGCCGTACTTGTTATTTAATATTTTACATGTATATATGTACATATTGAAATGTAATCCGATTTCTATATCATTTTTTCGAAGTTGATATAACTCAAATAATAACGTATTCCTCGTAAATACAATAATTAATTATAATAATTACTGTCCTTTTGAACCTAATGTAATCTACAAAGAGCCATGAAGGCTTCATAAATCTATTTTTAACCAAATTAAGGGCAGAATGACAAACAACAGGCATGTAAGTTGATTACTTTTTGTTTAAATAATATCTTGGTGTATAATCTTCGTCTTTGGAACTGTCAAGAAACTTACCTCATTAAGCAAGAGTTGAGTCTTGGTTGAGCGACGTTTTCAACTATTTCTTCAAAACTATAAAACAGCAATAAAACTTTATAAAATATAGTGTTTTCCGATAGATATTGGATATTATATATTGCGTAATGAACTTACTGCATAAAAAGTGTAACATAAACTATTGTTTCAATTATAATGTATTAACTTTGCACTGGACTTGTATAAATGAAGAGTTAAGTACTAATGTCTTTTATATTAATATAACATACATATTTGGTCCTTTAAAGAAGAGCGGCAGTTTAAACATAAATCTTTTTATATTCTTATTCTGTACCTAAATTGATGGCAATGTCTTCATTTGTGTCTTCATTGCAATGACGCTGCTTTATCGATATGAACATATTAATTTCATCCACCAAATATATTTTTAATAGAGTAGACTAGAAACCTGATTGGCAAAATAATTATTGTGTGTTTATAACTCCAGGGATATCGCGAGTAAGATATCTCAATAAATAATATGATAAATAAAAATATAAATATTAAGGTATCACGGAAACGTGTAAAAAACTTGACAATTACTGCGCTGTTCCCTCCCTCTCGGTATTTCCCTAGAATTCAAATTCCTCCTGAATTTAAGTCGAGTTCTCATGAGGGCTCATAAAATTACATCGTTGATGGTACTCGTGAGCCTGCAAGCGATCTAATTTACAAGGAGTACACGATAAAACATCTTACTATAATAATGGAAACGTCTCTTAGGGGAAAATTCTGTCTCGTACAATTAATCAAGGAATGTCGGTGCTCCGAAATTGGAAGTTAAAAATACCGTCTCCTTAAGAGTCCTAATACAAAATTGCGCTGGACGAAAGCTAGTATTTTTACGTTTGAACGCGATCATCGTGTGTCGAGTAGCAAAGGCTGAAAGCGCTCAAAGTGGAAACATTATAGGACCTTATTATCTCGGTATCGTCTACTCCACCAATTCTAATCTAGTATCGTGGGCTTCCCGACTACTACGCGCGGGAAAAACGTACTTTTGTAATTTTGTGTCTGACGGAGCAGCGCAACACGTCCTACTCCCTAAAGCGCGGAGCGCGGTCTGCCGTAACAGCGTTTGCGCTCCCGTATATAATCGAAAATTCTAGAGAACTTTAAAATATTCCATTACTTTCATAAATCATATAATATGTATTTTTTTTATTGCAAATTTTTAAGCATAAATCTATCATTTAATGTGTATTTTTTATTTATTTTTTACTCTGTTGTATGTTATAAAAATTCGACGCCAAATACACATAAAATTCATCAAAGTAAGGCTATTTTAACTTAGATTTTCTTTGAATTTTTGAATAAAAGTACTTAAATTGCCTCGAGCATATTTTAGGATGTCTCAGTGTCTTTACTGTCGTATATTTTATAAGAAAACTTCTTCTTTTAAATTCCGTGTAAACTACAAAGACACGAACGTCCCGCATGGAAAAAATTGAAACACCTCTCAGGTTATTGGCTATTAAACAAACTGGACAATGAATATCAATAAATTGTCTGGAACATATTTTAGATATTGAATGAATCTTTAATTTAAGATATTATAACACATTGTTACTAATTTAGTTTCGTTAAACGTGCTCCTAAAGAATTACAGAAACAAGTCAAAATCACTCTAAAATCGATAAGGATTCTTAAGGACACGTGTTGGGTCAAATTTTATGAAATATAGCTGAAGTTCATGACTGGATAAAATAATAAGTTTTGTGGTGATCTTAAATTCTCCAGAAAGAGAAGGTAAGATTCTGTTACACCATCCTAAATTTAAACCACGGAATCGTAAGGTCTCATTTCCAATATGGATTATATCTTCGAAACATTTGCATTGTAATACGAAAAGTACCTACACCTTAAGATACGCACAATACCACCTCCCACTGCGTCTTTAAATTAAATCTTTTCCCTCGTTTTTATGATAAAATATCTATGGTTCAAGCATTCATTAAATTTTGTAAATCTATAAACATAACAAATTATTCCCTTTCATTATTACTGGTTCTATTTTATGGTGGTGCCAGGTTTTGTTAATGAGCATAAATATGCAAAAAATCGAATACGCTAAAATAATATTAAACCCCCATAAAGTAGAAAATCTTGTGCCTGTTTTTAATTTGATTTGGTTAAGGCTGTTTTCTTTACAAAATAAACAGACATTCAAATAACTAGAGACTAGAGCTTACTATGTATATGTATGACTACTGACTAGAATGACTAGATGGAATTTGTAAAAGAAAATAATACACAGTTCGTATTTTATTTTTCAGTCCCTATAAAATAAAATGTGCAAATTGCTTGTACAACTTATTAACCACGCTAAGGGTCTTAAAAAACGATCACGTAAATTTATGGAACTAGGTGAATTCATATGAAATTCAGGCTTATTTGCTTGCTAGAACATTGCTAATTGCTTATTGGA
This sequence comes from Colias nastes, assembly GCA_907164665.1. NCBI lineage: Eukaryota > Metazoa > Arthropoda > Insecta > Lepidoptera > Pieridae > Colias > Colias nastes. The sequence goes on from CAJQZM010044426.1 coordinate 11,553, forward strand.
TGTGGGAGTTAGGGACTAATTACTTAAAATAAATATAGTATGAAGGAATTTTGTGGAATCTGAGATATTAATTAATTAGTGAGGCTTACAGTTGGGAGCTATAAACTTTGTGGTGAATGTTGTTGAGGTCTAAGGATAAGACTTGGTAATGAATTTTAGGGTTTTATGTTTCTAGATACGCATATAAATATACGGGTTTAATTAAAAAAGCAAGAACTTGTTAATTTGATTTATATGTTATAATGTTTACTCGTCACTTGTTTTTTTTTTTTTACTATCATTACTATTGAGAAATAGAAAGCTTTGATGATACAAATAAAATATAATCTAGATCTAGGACAAGAATTAGTTTCATTATATTCTTATGGCCGTTCCGAACGGCCAGGCTCGGCTGGACTAAATAAATAGGAGAAATACCTACTGATTACTGAGAAGAAAATTGATTTTATTATTCTTTGTTACGAGAAGAAATAATGTACAACTTTAAAGAGTTATATTTTTCCCGGGCGACTTAAATAATATTGAATAATTACGTATCATGAAGTAAAATAATTTTTAACAAAGGCACAAATTGCGCTTACTCGATTACTGTGGCTTGTACCGATTAAAATCTTTGTATTACATGCAATTATAACGAATTTACTATCGTTATTGTATTTATTCATATCGATTATGCCGTAATTAGAGTCTCGTGTACATTTTAATCGAGTACATTCTCTTATATGGTTTTAATTTATATTGCCTGTGTAACTTTGACTTGGTATAAGCGAATACTATGGTAAAGATATTTTAGAATCAGAACAAAAATTTTACGGCATTATTTGGAATATAAAATTATAAATAAAGCGTAGGTAAGTATTTTTATCGACCTAGCCGTTAACTTTTCTGTTTTTATATAATATCGCCCAATCGTAAAAAGGTCTAGGAGGTAATCGTATGAAAATTGAAAAACAAAAAAAAAACTCAGTTGTAATTTGATTATTACACTAATAGAAACAGGCATTATTAATAATTGAAACGATTTAAATAAAATTTATAAAACAATAAAAAAATATTCAGGCAGAAGTTCTCGTAAAAAAAACTAGAAAGAGAGCATCTTGAAAAATGCACGCGAGCAAAGCCACACGCGGGAAGTTAGTGAGTCCATAAATAATATACCCATTAAGGTGGATGTTCCGACCGTCCCTCCATACATTTTTGATTACCTCTAAACACTTAACACAGACACTATTTCTTTAAAACTAATCATTTTATCACTTCTCTATAATGAAATGTGTGCGCGTTCGACCTTTTTAATCAATAATTTACAATATTTACTTAGAAAAACAACAGTAAAATACCGGAAAAATTTGACACTTCTACAGTAGTGTGCGTGACTTTTGCCAAGCGAAACACGACATAAAGCACGACATCTAGCGCATAGACTATATACTTATTACAGATCTAGCGCGTCAATGTCTAAACGAAAGGCGATGTTTAGACATTGACGCGCTAGATGTCGTGCATTCGCGTTCGTTATCTTATACATAATGAGCATAATTCTAATAAATCAAAGTTCTGTGTAAAAATTGAGTAATTTCATTTCCGATCGTTCAAAGAAAATAACAATAAAATAAAATAAAACTAATGACCTTAGAAACTATGTTTTTTTTGTAAACAATTTATTACTCATTATTGTTCGTCCGTCGTAGGTCTGTAAACTGTATTGTACACTGAAGGTAAATGGTACTGTAGGTACTTTAGTTCGGCGTCGTCGTCCGCGTCGGCTTGATATAAAATTACATTCTTGATTTCATTGACACGCGCTATGATTTGCGCGCGGAATTTCTTGTGTTGTGAATTTATTTTTGTATGCTATGCATTTTAATTGATTCAAATTGCAATGTTTCTCTAGTATGCATTTGAGACTATATTGTAAATTGTAATAATTGATCGTGGGTATAGTAATTAATTATTCTAATAACGCAATTAGTAATATATGTATTTTCGGTGGGATTCAAAACAAAAAATTGGCCCGTGATTTTTATGAAATTTCACCACATTGCAAATCACATCAATCATAGTTCATACACATGTATGACGAAAGTGATTAGTATTGTGGCTAACATTGACTCATCAGTTCATCACTGAAACCAGTGATAAAT
>CAJQZM010044446.1:0-10052 GCA_907164665.1 Colias nastes
ATAAAAAGGCGCAATTCCAAATTAGATGTTATTAGTAAGTAGGTATAATCTTAGGAACTCCCTTCGCGTCGTAATAATAATATAAATTATATCCAGTCTAAAAATACGTATCAAATCATTCAAACATTAACCCATTCTATCGCCCAAACATACCTTCCACGTACATCATTTAACCAGAATCCTATATACCCACATAACAAATAACATTAAGATGTGTATAGACTAGAGCATCGATCATTCGTTGTTTTTTTATATTATAACGAACCCCTTTACTACGACATGCAATAGGCGGGTCTTCACAGAGCGAACAACCTCGCGAAGCAGCTTGGTCTCTGCGTATTCGGCCGAGGAAAACACATGAGACGTCGCCCCACCTTTTACAACCAGATTTTAAAACCAACGAGCCTATTGTTGTATCATATTTTTACCGAGCAAAAGCTCGAACGCACGACACGACGTCTTCTTTGACTGACCGGTTGGCTTAGTTGGTAGTGACCCTGCCTTCCAAGCCAAAGGTCGTGGGTTCGACTCCCACCTGCGGCAAATATTTGTGTGATGAACATAGATGTTTGCTCTGTGTCTGGGTGTTGATTATCTATAAAAGTATTTATTTAAAATTATATATGTATGTTTATCAGCCATCTGGTTTCCATAACACAAGCGAAAGCTTAGTATGGGATCAGATCGTGCCGTGTGTGAAAATTGTCCTGAAATATTTATTTATTTAGTGCAAAGAGTTCCAGCAAAAAGTAACAACTAAATGTAACAAGTAAATGCTCAATCGTGAGCATTGCGCCGAACAGAGCGTCGAGCATTCGCAGGAACCTTACATTACAGGGAAACTCTTACAAACTGAGCGTTCACTTGAATTGTATTCGTAAGAACGTTACACAGAAATGCTTCAATGTATACCGTTATAATAGTTCCTAAGCCTCCAAAGCCTTGCTCATTATACAGCAATGAATCATTTTTATAGTGCGGCAGACGTTAAAGGGATCACCGTGATGGATTGCCCCGTATTGTCATTCATCTTCACAATATGTCTTTTACTTTATCAATAATATATCGGAGGTATGAGCAAATAGCAACTGTTTCAAATTAAGTGAAAACTTAAACAGTTAAGCATACGGAAATTACATAAGTTACAACATAACATTGCTTAGCTCGTAACAGCTAATAGGAACAGTAGAAATGGCCCATTCGCGGTCAGATAAATCTTCCCAATGTTACCATGCCTCTATAAATGTTTAAAATTATTCTTTGCGAAGCACTGCTGAATTTATTTTGTAGGGAAATTATTTTTGAGTCACATTTCACACGAATTTGTTATTTCTAACTAGGTTTAGTATATGGTATTTTCGCGTGGTAATTAAAGTATAAAAAGTAATTTTTATCGTATCTATATAGAGTAAAAAATATTGACTTCATCTGGGTTTGTTACTCCAGAATTTAACAAAAGAAAAATCACATTATAATTACACATGTCTGAATCAGATTTGACATCAAAATCTCAAATGCTCATGTTCATTCAATTAGCCTATTAAAACCAAACACACGAAAGGACTTTCAAACAGGAATTTCTTGACAATTGCGGTTATAGGTAAACTAGCTTACCGCCCGCGGCTTCGCCCGCTTTGTCTAAAACCTAATAAATTATATACTAAAACCTTCCTCTTGAATCACTCTATCTATTAAAAAAAACCGCATCAAAATCCGTTGCGTAGTTTTAAAGCTTTAAGCATACAAAGGGACATAGGGACAGAGAAAGCGAATTTGTTTTATACTATGTAGTGATATCTAATCCTCTTTCTAATTACACTTAATACACACAAAAATACATAACTCCCTAAGCTTTTAGGGGATTAATACGATAGCTTAGTTACCAACTGAATGCACTAAGCCACAATAATTACCAGCAATTAATTAAACAGTTTATCATCGTAATGTAATTGAACTGTATATTATCATAACCGCAATATAGGTCGCGTTATGTCAGGAATTTAGTAGTATATTTATGTCGGTTAAAGCTGGTTTTGATTAATAGTATAAAACAAAGTCACTGTCGCTATCTCTCCCTGTGTATGCTGAACTTTAAAAATAAGCAACGAGTTTTGATGGATTTTTTTCATAGATAGAGTGATTCAAGAGGAAGGTTTTAGTATATAATTAAGTAGCTGCGCTTCGCGGTATCACCCGCGTGGCTCCGCTCCTGTTGGTCTTAGCGTAATGATATATAGCCTATAGCCTTCCTCGATAAATGGGCTATCTAACACCGAAAGAATTTTACAAATTGGACAAGTAGTTCCTGAGATTTGCGCGTTCAAACAAACAAACTTATTAGTATAGATTAGGTTTTAGACAAAGCGAGCGAAGCCGTGGGTGAAAAGCTATTTTGATTATATATTTAAGACATACTTTAACAACTATAATTTTTATAAATGTACAGTTACACAAAACATACGTTTATTTTAGAATAATAAATTACTCAATTAGCTTCGGATTATCGTAAGTTCGACACAATGTAGAAGTCGTATTAATTTTGTCAAGTATGTAACTAGGTACTCCACGAAAGCTATGTAATATAACAAAGAAGCCAATAATAGTCTCAACTAAAACTGGCATGGTATATTAATCTTATACTGAATTTCAAATCTATCAGGATTCTCAAAATCGTATCAGATTTTCACAGATCGGATCTGTATATACAAACGACCAATAAAGAATTTAAAAAAGTTAGGTTTAGGTATATAATTTTTGATTTATGAAGACATCATTATAATCGTAACTAAACAAAAACAGCAAAATTAGGTAATTAATTGTTAATTAAAAAAAACATAATCTATTTGCTTTATCCATAGTCTAGGTACATAATTTGTCCTAACGACTAAGTTTAATTCTCTAAATAAATTTTGATTATAAATATAGTAAAAACCTTTAAACATATATAAAACGATCAAAAATTGAGCACTATACTAGAGAACTCGTCTATATTATGTTCACAGCGTGAAATATACTGAATATTAGTCGAGAGAAGCTACATCCATTCATCAAGAGTCTCTTGAGATCTAAATTCCAACGAATGGAGCTATTCGCTTTGAGCTGTTATAAATGTGTCTATATTTATATATACGTGTTTATATAATACTAGGTACAGCCCGCGGCGTCACCCGCGTTGTCAAAGAAATTCCTATGGGAATTATAGAGACCGGGGTAAAAATAAGCTATATCAAAAGATTTATATTAGGAATAGAACGAAGAATATCTAGCCTATCTACAGACAAAAAAATCATCTTTACATTGCTCAGTTGCGACGTGAAATAAAGACAAACAAATAAACAAATTTGCAATTAGCGGTTATATTTTAAGTATTAAAAAGCAGGTGGTAAATGTTAAAAATATATCGTGACGATTCAAAAGTGCTTCTAGAAGAAGTCTAATTGAATAAAGAAATGTTTGCGTTTGAGATTTCACACGCGTTGTCAAAGAAAACTCCTATGGGAATGATAGATACCACGGTACAAAGTAAACTATATCATTTATAAAGTATTTCAAAGCTATGAAGCTGAATATTAAAAGGTTATGGATTTAGAATATTCTTATACTAGTGTTCAGCCTGTAGCATGACTCGCGCGAATGTTTGCCTGAAAATTTCACGCCCTATTTGACTCCCTTCATGTTATGTTTTAGCGACAAAAAACATATATGCCCTTTCAAGGTCCCATGTGTCTACGCTTCAATAATTATCCAATCCGATGAAGCATGCAAACAGTAACAAAAGGGAACTATGAACTTACATAGATTTATTATAAACACAGGCTTAAGTATTCTACAAATATATTTGTACCATTTTGAAAGTTCCATAAAGATTTATTATAATTTATATTCCATCTATACTAATATTATAAAGCTGAAGAGTTTGTTTGTTTGAACGCGCTAAACTCAGTAACTACTGGTCCAGTTTGAAAAATGCTTTCGGTGTTAGTTAGCCCATTAATCAGGGTAGGCTATATAATATTATCACACTAAGACAAACAGGAGCGGATCAATGCGGGTAATACCGCGGGGCACAGCTAGTGAATCATAAAGTACAGTACTCATCAACCTTAGGCCAGTTTATATCATCAAGACATGGACATGAAATATTTCTTTCTTAAAAAAATCGTCAAGAATCCAAATACAGGAAATTAGCAATATTCGGACGCCCATTTCTCTCCGCTTTCATCATATTAAATGACTTTCACATCGGACTGAAAGTAAGGAATAAAGAATAAATAATATCTAGAAAGTACTCAGACTTTTGCACTGTACTTTATTCCAGCGCTGTGTTGAAAATGGCGCCTGACGAAAATCGGACAGACAGTCATAAAGTAAAGTATTGTTGTTCATAAATAAATGTCACATACGGTTTTATAAGAAGTATGAATTGTTAAAATGGAAGAGATTTTATTTCATTTCACTCGCAGACGTCAAGTAATTTTTTACCTATTTTATTGTATAGTTTCATGGAAATCCGTCCAGTAATTATTTTCTTACAGAGTAACAAACATTCATCTTCACAAACTTGCGGGTTCATTATATAAGTAGGAGTAGGATTCTACTTTCTCTATAAGCATGAATTAATGAATGAATAAAAATGATTTATTGCTTTGAAAATAAATAAATAAAACAAAGACAAGACTTAAAAAAAAGCAAAGAACGGCCTTATAGCTAGGTAGCGAGGTCTCTACCAGGCAACCCTAACAATGGATATAGATCAATTAAACAAAAAACCATTTATTTTTACCTCAAACGTTCACGGTCATTCAATAATTATATAAGAATTATAATCCAAAGCCTACAAACAGCTGTTAAAGAAAAATTTTATAAAAAAGCATGCAAATAAAGAGTTGATTCTAAAGCATTATCAATGCCGGTGGTTTTAAATTTTATCTCTCGTTTAATTGTTCTGTTTTTGTTATTTAACTTTGTTTCACGTTTTACTCGATCTCTTGTTTTATCACGGTTTACGGTTTAGATAAAACGCTGGTGGAATAAAATATTCAACTGATACACAGATTACGTAACGTATTGTATTTTCCATACTATTTTCATGAAATTTCCACTTCATTTTTGTTATTTCTTTACGCTCAATTGTTACTTGATTGACAGCAACTCCTAATCATTTATAAAAAGTTTATCGAGGTACTTTTAAAGGTTGTTGTTCTGTACCTATATACTTAGTAAGCTTCCTTACGTACGTCCCTACCGGTTACTTATCTCTACATCACTACATAGTATAAAACAAAGTCGCTTTCTCTGTCCCTATGTCCCTATGTCCCTATGTCCCTTTGTATGCTTAAATCTTTGAAACTACGCAACGGATTTTGATGCGGTTTTTTTTAATAGATAGAGTGATTCAAGAGGAAGGTTTATATGTATAATAACATCCATTAAATAGTGGAGAAGTACTGTTATTTTTGAGGTTTTTAATGTGATGTCGTAAATAATTACATTTTTTCCGCTTACATTGCAAACGCAGGCTGAACCCTACGAGTTTTATCAAAATAATGTACTAAGTATTGTACACATTGAAAAGGTCTACAGAAAAGTCCGTGATGGTATATGTCTATCTCTTATGGATAACCCACAATAACTTTTATTTGTCATTTACTTTCTACGACAAATAATGGCTAATTTTCGAAGCGATTTTAACCAATACAGCATTAATCCTTAACCAATTAAATACCTTGAATACATTGTTCATTTAATATAGATCTATATGGCCCTTTACACCGTATGATTTAAGTGAATATTTTCAAAGATATTACAGATTTAAAAATTGCGGGACGTAGCGTTTGCGGCGGTACCGGCCGGCCGCCGAAGCCCGCCGGCCCCGTGCGAAGCCGGGGCGGGTCGCTAGTATAGTATAAAACAAAGGCGCTTTCTCTGTCCCTATGTCTCTATGTTAGCTTAAAACTTTTAAACTACGCAACGGATTTTGATGCGTTTTTGACGTGACAACGTCTTATAATTCGATAGCCGGCTGCACGCACGAAAAAACATGACTCATGCGGCGTTACCTCGCGCTCTGAGGCGTTCCGTAAGGCTTGAAGTGCAAGCGAGAGCGCGGAACGAGCGACAAAGAAGCACAATCGGCCGTTGTCACGTTCAACTATCGTCAGTAAACCGACTTTACAGACAACCAATTTTTTTTAATAGATAAAGTGATTCAGAGGAAGGTTTTAGTATATAATTTATTAAGTTATAGACAAATTGGGTGAAGCCGCGGGCGGAAAGCTAGTATTTTAATAAAATAACTAATAATTTGCAGTGACATATCCGCTTCGACAAACTACATCGCGTATCTAATTAAAACACATAACATTTCCATTCAAATTAACTCAACTGATACACGCCGCATAAAATAAACTAATATTCCAAGAACTTCAATTAACATTTCATTAAATTTGCAATATACAGTGTCCAGTATAAGTTGACCCCTCGACGTTGCGATTCGAATAGCAAAAAACTAAAACCAACATCAACATAGACGCAAAAAACATACCGCGATGCGTCCGGAAAGCGGATGCAAAAACGTGAGATGAAATTTCTGCGAGATCTCTCTAAATGAACTTTTTAGCTTAGATTTTCAAGATTGCTCAATGCACGGGTTTCTACATTTTACAGTTTAATGAAATGGAGAGTGTCTGACCGGACTGTTATTGCGTTTGAACTGTAGTTATTAAATGTGAAAGGATTGGTGTTGAGAAATTTTCATTCATTTTATGATTTGATTATGCCGATTTAAGAATTATTTCGTTGTGAACGATATAATTGTTTTTGTTTCCAAATACATAGAAAACATAGCCAAATATAAACTAGAAATACAAGTCAGCAATACACAGCAAGCAACAAAGTTTGTTTGACTTCAAGTTCGCGCAATTGTTTGATTGCGAATTCTACTTCAAAGGCTTAACTGCGTTAATAAGCACAAAGGTAAACTCTAAGTGCTTCATAGGGTCTTTTGAATATTTAATACTGTAAGTAGAACTGAAAATATCAAGTAATACTTGCAGAAAATTTAAGTTTATTGGAAAGTTATTATGGACATTTAAAGAGAAAAGGGACTTTTTATTTCTCTGTCAAGAAAATTCGCACAAATCAACTTGCAAGATACATTGTATGTTTGCCTTAAATAAAAATAAAGAATTAATTTTGTCATTATTGTTCTATTTTTGGATAAATAAATCAATACTTTCACTGTTACAACTTTTTCCCGTGGAAAAGAACAATGCACTATATTATTATGAATTAGTAAGATTTTTTTTTTGTATTAGTCAAACTTACTATTAAATGACGGTAATTTACGATAATCTCTTATTATTTTACAAACAAGCGCAAAATCGGAAGCTCCAAATTTTAAGGTAAAAGATACACGTAGCATAGATACACAGTTCATAGATTCAGTTACAGACATTCAGTCGAGTTTGTAATCTGTGGTCCAACATTCCCGTTTTTCATTTAGTAAGATCGAACAATGCGGAATTTGGTTGCCGGAATATGAATCAACAAAACCAAGCTTGTCACGTACCTAGAAATGCTGATGTACCAAAAATAGTACACCTGATAGGTAGATAGTACCTATATAAGATTAGTTTCATTGGTAGTTATACTAGCTTGTAATATACGATCCAACTATGAATAGGATCGATTCAGCGCCATGTTGTGACGTCATAGGTGTTAATTTTAATGATTTAATATAATATTGCAGTTAAGCAATAACTTATTTATTATTAACTTTTGATGATATATAATCCAACTTAAGCAATAACGTTTAACTATATTTAAAATGAATGTAAGTCAGGCAAAATTATCTGACGAAATACAAACAATACCTTGAGCAAATCGTGTTTTTCAAGTGATATTTGACATGCAATTGACACATAAAGTTCATTGACGTTCCTACGGTGTTCCTATTCTTAAGTTGGATAGCATTACTTCATCAGTCTAAATGAGTAAAAAATATGGTGATTAATTCTAGCATTTTGCTAAACCTCGCTCCAATTTTTCAACCTTAATTCTTTTATCTCAGTAAAGTGGTCAATCCGTCTAGATTGATGGCTATTTTTCGCCGGCCTTGCGAATAGTTGTGGCGACATTTTTTAGGCTTAAAAAAGGCTGGATAAAATGCCTACTGTCGATAGAAAAACAGTAGTGAGTCATTTTTTCATAGTAGTAAAATAAATGATTATTACAACCATATTATATAGGTATTTCAATAAAAATATTACAGAACGTTATAAAATGCCAAAAGGAATGTTTGCAACATAAAATATCGGTTGAAAACATTTTATTTTATACCTTTTACATGCCACCATTCTAAAACATAATAATTATATTATTATATTATCTATCTAATATTAATACTTTAAAAACAAAAAACTAAACTAGTTGTTTGTTAAACTAAACTGAACATTCTTTTATTTATAACTTATTGTGAATTGACTATATCATTTCATTCACTCCTAACTCATAACTTTCATACTAAAACTATTTCTTTAATAAGTTAGACCACTAACACAATCCCATGACAGTAAAGTCAATAACAGAACTCTATTCGATCTTGAAGTTTTCCCTTCTATCTAATAATCCCGACCTCTTTATATTTCTTTGTAAATCAATAAACTTTGGAAGTACTTCTAACACTCTTATATATCCACTGTAAATGTGGACTTGATTTTTGATGGGGATTTTATGTTACTGTTTAATACATAATATTGACATAAATTTCGTAGAGATCGTATCTCATCTCGTAGAGCCTAGGTTTCGTAGGTATGTGTTAATTGTTTTTGTATTTCCTTGAAAATATGAGAAAGTTCAAACTCAAGCATTAATTAATTCAATAAGGTTTATTTTGGAAGCGTTTTGCATCCAATGACCTATTATACTAGTAGACGCGGCATACGCCAACATCATTGCACTAAAAAACAGCGTAATTAATACATACCTACTTACTAACGCATTATCACCAATACAGTTGTTCTCTCTTTCACTCTCACGCACGAGACATAATACATGTCTCACTCATGTACTTCGTAATAACAACTGCCGATTAAAATATAAAAAGAACGTCCAGCCACGACGCTGAATGGTGCGTGACTAAGTGAAACTCGGGCACTTACCTGAGTTTTTTCTTGCCAAAATAGAGAGCGGGTAACGTATCTAGCTTTTTTATATATCATAGTTTGCATCATCATAATTTACCACCAAATTTGGAAAGCATTTTCTACAGAGTAGTGCGCCAAGAAACTTTGTAGTGTCAGTCGTCAGGAATTAAAGGAAATGGCTATTAGAAAAATAAACAATATTAACGTTTCTACATAACTATTAAAATTTCACACACATCCGCATACAACGCCAACACACACACACAAACCAACTTACGATATTACATTCAAAACAATTGAAGTAAACTTATGATGAAATGTGTTTTCCCAGTGCCTAGAGCAATTGTTTCTATCTATACATATAATAAAATCGTAGGAAAGTCAAAACTGTACATTGAATATTTTTTTAAAAGAATACTTGATCCATGATCTATAATCGATATAGAAGCCAAAAATATAGTTTTTAGAATTTTTGTCTGTTTGTCTGTTTGTCTGTATGAATTTCCGAGCTAATCTCAGAAAGTACTGCATAGATTTACTTCAAATTTTGCATGAATATTCCTAAGAGGTCGGGTGAGGATAGTTTAAACATATTATCATGATATCACCTTCGGGGGAGGAGCTGTGAACCTTTATTTTTCTTACCTATTCTGTGTACTACGACAGCGTACAATCTAAAGACTCATGTTTAAATGTTGGTTTCGAGTAAGCCATGCTATTATCTAGCTTTACAAAATAAAAACTATGCCATTTACGTAATTTGGGCAGAGAAACAGTTTAATGAATTTAGTAGTATAAAGACAAATTAGAAACAGCGCCATCTATGAAATGTTATAAAAATCAAATCAATGTACATGTAAACTATTGGAAATTAATAATCAAATGACGCATATATAAATTTTGTTT
>CAJQZM010044457.1:0-25893 GCA_907164665.1 Colias nastes
GCAGCGGCCGGCGAGTGCCAGAACCGACTCGCTATTGTTTTACTTGCCCATTACAGAAAGGATTAAGTGTTAAAATCTATTCAGTAGGTTAGGTTAGGTTCGTGCTGCGACCCCCTGGAAGGATTTCGTTTTTCTGGATATAGTTTATTTGAATTTCAAAAATCTGGACATTGTTTGTCTGGATATCAATCAACTGTATTTCAAAAATTTGTGTTTTAAAAATCTGGCTTTCGTGCATATGGATTACGGTCATCTGGATTTTGTGCATTTAGATTTCGTATGTTTGGAACTCATTCGTCTGGATTGTAAAACGTCGTACAAATGAAGAAATGGGCAAATGAAATTCGGAGTTGCGATTATATGGCAAACAAAACTTCGAAATTTTAAAATTCGGGGTTATGAAAATATGTCCAAACGTTTTCGGGATTATGATATTCGGAATATTAAAATTCGAGATTAAGATAGGTAACCAGTTTGCGGGCGTTCGCCTAAAATGTTTATTTCCCGCGCTAGAAATGGAAATGTCGTCGAGCTTGGGATAAACGGGTGCGCGGGCGCACACGGCCACTAGAGGGGAGGGCTCGTTCTAATGAGGCGCGCCCAGGCTCTTGCCCTCACGCACGCCGGTACTTTATAACCTTAGGTATGAATATAAATACCTACGCCAATTTCAATTACAATTCTGCAATCTTCAAACCCGAGAATGTTATCGGATATGACTCAATGTATACGTCCATAAATACTACACGTCTCCCAGTGTTTATAAATCAAGATTAGTAAGTATCAAAACAAATGTCCCAGCAGCCGAGCCGTAAATCACTTTGACCTAATGACATTAGTAACGTCTTTTAAAATTAAAAATACATATCTCCCGGTGTTTACTGTCTACCCATAAATATTTCTGATACCTACGTCGTTAGTCTCTGAAACGGTATGGCCGGCTTTAAGTGAATGAAATAAAAGCAAGAAACTCTAGGTACGTGAGCAATAGAATCCGAGAGCTTTATGTTGGAAAACGTCTAAATTTTCACTAACCATAAACCCTCGGAGTAATAAATATTAGTAAATAGGTATTTCGTATGTACGCACCACCTAGTCTTATTCGTACTGGCTTTTAAATAAATTGCTCGGTATAACAATAAAAAACGTCTATAGAACCTTTCACACATTCTAATGTGCTCAATGCTCCTTCATTTGTCGACGGCTAGCACGGAGAGGAAATATTTTCCCAAATCCATACAGCCTTAAGGATCTCATAAAGCAGTCGTTCCCCACGCAAAAGTATGGAAGTGAGATTTATACGGGGGACTTCGGTCCCGAGCCTGGGGCTTTGCTATGATGAATTGACACTTTTTCAGAGTTGCCTACAAATTTCAAGTCGAGCGGTGTACGTACTCTGAATGAACAATGAGACGAGGCGGGTAAGAGTTGCCGCCGTTATGACTTGGAAACTTTTAATGTCTCTAATGAGGTAAAGCGCTCATAAATATCTCCATTTGTAAGATTAGTGGCTCTTTACGAAGTAGAATGCGCAACATGTATCTGCTGTTAATTAAGCGTTTGAATGTATAATTTAAGCCCAGGAATTTTATATCGGCTATTATGTAAGTCATAACAGTTTTCTAGGGGAGCGATCGAAAGATAAGCATAAATTGTTATTTAAACATACTTTACCCTAACACTCATTAGACCACACGAAGAGTGGGGTCACGTGTTGCAGACTGCAGTTGGACAACAAAAAGTATGAAAATTATAAACACCACGCCATGACTTGCCGTCACGAAATCTGTGCTTGCATTCTTGCATATCAAATACCGCTATGATTTAAGGCAAAATAACGATGGTATAGAATAAATATATTAATTTAATCTTTACATCGTGACTAAGTAGAGCAAGAAAATGTGTCTTCTACAAACGGGACTGTAAAATGCGTAGATGAATTTTTAACATCACATTCGACACATTTGTTTTATCTCAATAAAGTATTCCGTATCAAACTGGTTATTCTTAACATGATGACTTCATTCGACCGGTAGAGCTTTGGGCACTCGTCTAAATTATAATAAGCGGGCGTGAGCTCATTCCATAGTCGAATTTAATAAAGACATTATAAAAATATTATTTTTCGATGCGAGGTCGGATTCGGCCAAACTACAACCAACAAAAAGTTTTTATTCTAAAATCGTAAACCTTGAAAGTATGATAGTTAATTACTTTTAGGATAATAATACAAGAAGAGTAAGATCTACTAAAATCTATGGATTAAAATTGAACCCCACTGATTGCACCTACGACGCGGACGTAGGAACATAGTTAACCATTACCTAAGTTGCAGTACATTATAATTTAGCCGCGATCAGCGCTAGTCTAATTGACTGAACCACACTATAAATAGGGTTTTCGCGTTCCAAAACAAACAGCCAAAACGTACGAGTACCTACGAAACAAAACGTAGCAGGGCTGTAACCGGCCGCCACACAACAATAGTAGCTTCGGCCGTATGAATAAAACGATATACAAATTTAATCAAAGAGAAATCTATTAGTAAAATGAGAAGCACGGAAGGGAGCGCACCTATACATATTCAACGAGGCACTGCATCACGAACAGGCCAATTTATGCGGCAACTCTTGAGAGTATCGTACTTTAGCTTAGCCATATGTAAACTTGGACTATTTCTTTTGCCGATCAGATTGTCACCTGGTGAACCGGGAGCGTTTATTTATAGGTACTATTCGATTTAAAACCTATTTCGCTGCTCGATTTAAATTGTACGTTATTTTTTGCCTGCAGCTGTGCGTATTTTCTAATTTACAGTTATTGGCGTTTAACATGTATGAAGTAAAACAAAAAGAAAAAACAATTCATTATGGATTTTCAGATAGTCAGATACGTGTTTATTATCTTTTATTTCAGAAGAAGTCACTCCTGACAACTAAACATATACTCCTGTCTTCACATTAAAAGATAATTTACTAACAAATAAAGTTTAATGGCTCATAGTAGGTAATATCCCAATTATGTTACAAATAATTATCATTTTAATATAGATACCTAGTAATATATAAATTGTTTACACCATTAAAGAGATTTATATTAAAGCCTTAAAGTATGCATGAATATTAAATAGAACATTAACTTTTCTGTAACTATAAATTTTTCTTCATAGTCATGCATATTATTGTTATCATAACACTAGCGACCGGCTTCGCACGGGTGCAATGGCGGCCGGCCGGTACCGCCGCAAACGCTACGTCCCGCAATTTTTAAATCTGTAATATCTTCGAAAATATTCACTTAAATCATACGGTGTAAAGGGCCATATAGATCTATATTAAATGAACAATGTATTCAAGGTATTTAATTGGTTAAGGATTAATGCTGTATTGGTTAAAATCGCTTCGAAAATTAGCCATTATTTGTCGTAAAAAGTAAATGAAAAAAAAAAAGTTATTGTGGGTTATTCATAAGAGATAGACATATACCATCGCGGACTTTTCTGTAGACCTTTTCAATGTGTACAATACTTAGTACATTATTTTGATAAAACTCGTAGGGTTCAGCCTGCGTTTGCAATGTAAGCGGAAAAAAAGTAATTATTTACGACATCACATTAGAAACCTCAAAAATAACAGTACTTCTCCACTATTTAATGGATGTTATTATACATATAAACCTTCCTCTTGAATCACTCTATCTATTAAAAAAAACCGCATCAAAATCCGTTGCGTAATTTCAAAGATTTAAGCATACAAAGGGACATAGGGATATAGGGACATAGGGACATAGGGACAGAGAAAGCGACTTTGTTTTATGTAGTGATTTCCACTTCTATATCCCTACAAAAGCAGTTCTACAAGATACGCATTTATATTGTTTACATAAATATTTAACTTTACTTATGATTATTTATTTATAGTTTATAAATCTATGTGAGTTATTCGATGTTCTTATTGAGATTAAATATCCAAGAAGCTTAAAAATTAACACTAAGAAAATTGTTAACTTCATCTTATAAGTTTTAATATGCAATTAAACTTATCGTCAATCCTAGTATTATAGTTAAAAAAGTATTGCTTTCCAATTAACAATTTACTATGTTTATTCAAATTGAATTCAGAAGTGGTATCGCTATAAATGGTAGCAATATAATAGCAGCCTTAGACATATTTGAATATCTTGGTTAACATCGGAGAGTGGCCATTGTTGCTTGGGCCCAGTATGGACTTAATTAAGAAGGGAATAGGTGGAAGGATCTACAGGCATTTAGACCGTCTCCACACAAATTTAATATCTTTGTACATTATTACAATTTAGTGCCACGGTAAAATATGTAAATATATCAATTATCAATATGCAAAACAACATAGAACGGAAGCAATAAATTCGATTACATTGTCTTTTAATCAATGCATTGAACAAATTAAAAATTTAATCTACTGTATGTATTTAAATTATTTTCCTTGCGCGTTAGTCACGTTGGTGCATTTTAATAGAAGATGGTGTAAGATATAACGATTTTAATTTCAATTGTAGCTATATTTTCATAGTATGATCGTATAGGGACACAAGATGTTCCATCGTCCATAATAACGAAGTTGTATGCGGTCTGTATTCACCATTTGGGAGTGATATTGCATCGTGTTGTAGACGCACTCAACATTATTTATTGCTTTCATCGCTACCAAGAGTCAATGTGCTCTTATACCGAGCATATAAAGAAGTCTGAAACGTGAAATAAGGAAACCGTTTAAGGAACATTTTTTACTTACTTTGAACTACTATTCAAAGAATTCCTCGTAAACAGCTGACGACTACCTTATTTATTACTGTTCGAATTTATGAATAAAACAATAATAAAAAAGTCTTTGTGCAATTGTAATTTAACACCTGACATTACTATTGCATTCGAGATTGTTCATCAATAATTACAATTAAGCTTTTCTCCATTAATTAAAGAAAGCCGTCCCTTTAAGCCCGTCCATGGAATATAGTATTACCTACTGAGCGTAACTAGGGCATGCACCCGGGTTTACCCGGTTCCGAAAAACCCGGGTAAACCCGGGTTTTTTGATGATCTTGAGAACCGGGTCTGAATAGTATGAAACCCGGTTCTCCCGGTTCCGACCAAAATATTAAAATACATATAAAGTATTATTTATATTTTGCTGCATTATTTTAACAAATTTATTGTATCTGGCAACGTCAGAGTCACGTGCATCGCAAATTTTCGTGCCACGCCTCAAGCGTGGCTCTGATTGGTTGTCTAACCTTTGCTGTAAGTTTCCTACTATAATTATTAAGCTTCGAAAATGACAAAAATTAGGCTACAGAAATATTTTTATTAGATTTGTCGTGAATTTGAAAAGCTGTTGATTTTACTGTTTCATATAATGATCCAGTCATGTTTTTGTTTTTGGTATCAAGCTGAAATACTCAAGTCTTCGTTCTTTTTATGTGAAAAAGTCAAACTCACAAGCCAACGCATCAAAAGATACAGCCGTAAATGCTGAAAATTTTCGCAAATTTTGACATTCGCATGGGACTCAAAACCTACAGCTGGCTGCTACCTTTTCATGAACACAGAGCCAAATTTGGTAAAAGTAACGTCTTATAACACAGATAAAGGAAAAATTGCTAGAAACATAAATTTTAAAGTTACAACATTATAAAAAATAGGTTTGTTCGGAGCCCTCGGAGCGCGAGTCCGACTCGCACTTGGCCGGTTTATTTGCTTTACAGTTTGCAGTTAATGAATAAGGTTTACGTTTATATGTGATATTATGATAACAAGGTACTTTTATAAGACTGATAAATAAAGAGAAGTATTGAAATTTTGTTTCTTTATTAATTTAATAAAATAAGACACAAGCCGCGTAAAATAAAAGGCCCATCAGGTACTTTTACAGTTACTTTTGTTTAATTTCGTATTTTTTTTTCTGAAGTATTATAAAAGAACCGGGTAACCCGGTTCTACCTGGTTCTGAGCTCGATTTGGAACCGGGTTTCAGAAACTTGGAACCGGACTCGGTTCTGCATGCCCTAAGCGTAACAAATGAACCAGAAATTTTAATGTATGTAGCCTTTATACGATCAATTACGCACACATTTAATTGTTTATTGATTCAGTGGAGAACGTAGCTCGTAATTAAAATAGTTTATTTTAGTTGTTTGGCTAAGCGCGTTTTTCTACTGCGAAATACAGGAAAATTATAGGGAGCAAGCACAAAGGTTGAAGCGAGAAAATTATGAAGAAAATATAGAAATATACCTACCTAATGATTAATGACTTAAATAATTTATTTATTTAAATCAATGCAGCACGTAATTTCTACAACTTTGAATGAATTGAAAAATATTTTTGTAAATTGGAATGGGCTACGAAAACTGAAATAAGTATGTACCTATACATTATACCTATGTGTGATTTAAAGTAGGTATAGAACTTTACATTGTGCGTTTCATTACATTTACATATGCATTCATTAATATATGCGTGGAAAACGATTTTGATTACGAATTTAAATCCAATCTCGCGTCAACACTTTTGAAACGTTAATAGTTAATACCAACATATAAACAAAATTCCACTATTTGTAGAAATATTCATTTCTGACCTTCTCCGCGCCTCCTCTAATATTAAGGCATTCAAGAGGAGCTCGCGGAGTTACTGCAGGGATATAAATTAAATGCTTACGTTTCGCTTGCCCCGCTAGTTTAATTAAGCGTCTCCTTTGTGCCTCCATGTGCGTACACATTCAACATGTTCCGTCTTATCCCTTGGGCTACTTGAATTGCATAGACGATACTGTTTATTCTCAAACGCTATTAATCAAATTCTTGGACGGACTACACGCAAACAAAATAATAGTTAAGCTGCAAATAATACTGGTAACATAGGATTAATCAGTCTAAAATATTCAGAAATGTAATTTTGCATATGCTGGTTCGTACAGCTTGTAAAGGGAAATTTCCCTAAAACAAAAATTCATGTTCAATTTTTACTTACATGCCGGTGGGATTAAAAAATTAAAGTCCATTCGCCCTTGCCCCATATTTCGTCAAAAATTCATCATGTCTGACATTTTTATTATAGCGCCCGAGCGAAGAGCATAATTTTAAAGATGACTTCTCACTTTTGTACACTGATTCAACGTACTTACACAGAATTTATAAGGACACATGCATTCTACCAAATGGATTTTCGAAAACTAAAAAACTTCAAGCCGTTGACTCTCCGGGTCTTTTGAATACAAAAGGCATTTTTTATCTAACAATCGCGACTTTCTCTTGCGCAAGGGTCCCAAAAACGTTATTGTTCGATACGTTTGTAAGGACAACTTTCTCTCTGTACTCGAACGGAAAGCTTTATCTCAAAAAACCGAGACGTTTTAAAAAAGTTAGTAGAAATCCAGCGATCGTCCTATCCGACCGCCTGGACAATCGTAACGATACTGAAAAAACGGTATTCTTTTATCCAGAAATCTCTTAACGAGGTTAGTTTAGGCAAACTTTTGTGATGTGATCTTTTTATTACGTTTTATTTTGGTCCCATATGAGTTCGAATGTTATATTACCCTTTCGAAGTAAAGAATTTTCGATCGTCGGATCACTCTCCTCGCGCAGGCAGGGGATGCGCAAGAGTGAGCGTGACAAGGAGATTTTAGCAGTGCAACTTCAATCGGAACAGAGAACACGTTTGGAAAATAATTTGAATACCGAAATACAGATGGCTTCTTTTATCTGTAGAGCTTTGAAACCGCTTCAGTGGACTACAAGTTAATTAAGGTTTGGCCATCAATTAAATATTGGCTTTGATTGTTTTCATTTTGCCGATGAAGCTGTGTTCTTGATTTATGCACGAGTTATATTTTTAATTAAGACATACATAGCGGAAACTTATTCAATATTGCTTTGAATTATTTTAGAAGGCGTATTTCTCTGGACAAAGATTAAAATTGAAATTCTGAAATATGTTTTTCTAATAGAAATATCTAAAAGCATAACCAGCACATACCTAATGGCTATTAGTAAATATACAATAATAGGAAAACATAAACGTTATATGTTTATATTATTATTTGTACCATACATACCAAAACGACTGTAGGTATTGAATATATATGTATTTGGCAATACAAAATACGGAACTGTGATGTCCAATAAATAAATGAGACGGAAACGCTTACTCAGAGCAGACAAATACTGTTTGGTAACTCATAATCCGGGGCATAAATCCATGCGGTCAAATCCCGCACATTCGTATCTAGGACGATGCATTCGTTCACTGAGCGAAACACCAAAATTTATTGGGTTAGTAGTTGCCTAGGTCGATAAAACGAGTGTCGCACTCAGAAGGACGTAACTCTGGAAATCGACGAAAAAATATACGACTTTCGAGCAAAAGAAACAGAGCGAGATTTTGCATGTTGTCGATCTGAGACTGTATGACTGAAGTGAAATGCGCAGTGCAATTTTGTGATATCTTTTTCACTCGTTCAATGTTGAAGCGGCTAGGCGACATACGGACGTTATAGTGTGGAATTATACTCTGTCCATTATATTATTTGCTTTTTGACAGCTTCACGCCTATGAAGGATTGTATTGTCTATGTTAAAATGTCATACAAATAATTGTTGTACTTCATGGACAGGCCCCGCCCACTTAGTGATGTCTACACAGAATTATTCAATGATGGGTCAATAGATTATAATAATCGATAGAAATACTCTGTAAAATGTATCCGATACAGAAAAACTCTTCTATTATGTTATATAATTTAAACATAAAGACAACCAAATTGTAAGATAGAAACTAATAAATAATAAAATATTAGTTTAGTTTAGTTTTAACATATAATGCATAGATATGTGGTCTTATTATTACATATCTTATTAGTATGTTTACGTTGTAATTATAATTTACGTACCTGATTCGATTTATGATAATATTTTGAATTTATAATTGAAATGGTATCACAATCGATAATCTTTTGTACATCACTTCTGGTATCACCCGTCGAGCTGTCAAAAAGTAATTCTTATAGTGGACAGACTATATGGTCCATTGAAAAGTTACATTTGGGGTTGCATTTTTTAGAGGACGCAATTTTATTTTTTTGATGTGTAGGGGTGGTCAGTGTGAAGCTATCACCAAGTTTGTGGGGTCACCACCCTTGTCCCACGGCCGCCATCTTTAAAAATAGCGGTTGATATGGTTTTTACGATATATCTCTTAAACTATTTATTTGATAAAAAAAATTTGTTTCCATTATTTGTTGCAAATTAAATACTCTACAACTTTGATCCTGCAACTTTTTGTCGTAGAACTATAAATAAAAAAGTTATAAGCGAAAATGTTCAGAAATTAGAGATATTTATATTTCTCAATAAAACTTTTTTTTATCATTTTACGAAGAAATGATATTTGACCATTTTTGTAGATTGTTTTTCGAGGAACAACTTTTATATACAACATTTTTTCATTAATTAAATAGCTAAGGTTTTACAGCGCTCCGAAGTGAGTACTAATTTTCAGTACTCTGAACTATACAGTATACTTATATTATGTGTGTACTAATAATAATTTGTCATCAGTAATGGTTTTTTTTTGTTATTATAATATTTTTAATAATTAATTTTGCAATATCACTAATAATTAATTATTGAATCTTTTCCCCACCACCCAGGAGGTAGTCTGGAAGCGCGACTTTTTTTTACGTCGAAAAGCAGGTCTGAAATGTTCTGCAGTGTGCTTCTATTGTTCTGGCGTATGAGAAAAGAGCCAATAGCCAATATATGTATAGTTAAGAGTACTGAAAAATAGTACTCACTTCAGAGCGCTGTAAAACCTTAGTTATTGACGTTATGAAAAAATGTTGTACATAAAAGTTGTTCCTCGAAAAACAATCTACAAAAATGGTCTGATATCATTTCTTCGTAAAATGATAAAAAAAAAGTTTTATTGAAAAATATAAATGGCTCTAATTTCTGAACATTTTCGCTTATAACTTTTTTATTTATAGTTCTACGACTAAAAGTTACTACACCAAAGTTGTAGAGAATTTAATTTGCAACAAATAATGTTAACGATATTTTTTTATCAGTTAAATAGTTTAAGAGATATATCGTAAAAACCATTTCAACCGCTATTTTCAAGATGGCGGCCGTGGGACAAGGGTGGCGACCCCACAAACTTGGTTTTAGCTTCACACTGACCCCCCCTACACATCAAAAAAACAAAATTGCGTCCTCTAAAAAATGCAAGGTTAGGGCTAAAAAATGTAACATTTCAATGGATCAATAGCATATTTATTGCTAGTTACGCGACAAAGTAAATTTATCCCGGCCCACTGGTTCTGGGACATACGGAGTGTTTTTACATTGTATCTCCCGTTAATTTCTTGTTAGGTTACCCCCAGGGCTCAGTTTTGAAAGTTGTCAAATTAACTAAATGTAACTTACCTATATTCAGTTGGAATGTATAGAATTAATGAATATAATTACCATTAAATAGATAAACTATCTAGTCAACATTTTAATTAATAAAAATTTGAACAGGTGAATAATGAATATAAATTATTTCTATTTAATAAGTAGGTAAAGGAAATTTTACGTTGAAAATAATATTTAAAACAAAATACAAAATCTCATTCAAAAATCATATCCCACCAGATAAAATAAATCTTTAATCTCGAGAAGGAAAATACGCCATGCCTTCGTGTGCATTTGGGAAAGCTAAAGAATTGAATTTTAAAATTTTCTGAACTGTATTCTATCAAAAAATATTATTTACCTACCAATAAGTTATGGATATGATAATGAGTTGCAACTTATTCTCAAATCATTCAAGACTCCAAAACTCTAAACAAAATATATACTTAGGTTTGTATCAATTATTTATGACTTATATAATAGCATTTATCTACGACAATACAAGAAAAAAAAATAACTAAATTTGTTAACAAAATCGTATTCCTAACTCGCAATGAATTTTATGAAAATAAAAGTATTTAATTCGCTTAAAATATTTTTAAAAGTTTAAACCTCATCCTTCCAATTTTCCTTTTATCAAACCTGTTAATTCTCAACAATATCTGCATACATTGAACGTTCATTACCTGAAAAAGAAAAGAAATTACAATTAAAAATTTCATTTTTAATTCATCCAAAGCTAAGCGACGAATGCTCTCGGCAATACGATCCGTCATTATAAATAGGTAGCGTCTACCTGCCCTCGACACATAGCCGAGCGCACATACACACACTACGTAAACGCCTCTGACGAAACCGGTCTCTTTCGCCGCCGGCATACAAATGTACTGTCCTACCAATATATAGCTCGTCCTTGATCAACACCAAAACATCTCATAAATCTGTCTCGCTCGCACACATGAGCCAACTTCACTTCGTGTCACATGGCGACCAATCAGAACGACCCGTTCCATCGCCATATTGAATGACGCGACACGGCTGCCACCTAACCGAACTAATGCAAATGACGCGTCCGAGCGTTTTCCAATTTGTTTTTGTAAGTTTTTCATAGATTTTCGCGTTGTTTCTAGTTAAATTTGTGCAAAATTAGTGTTTTAGTAAGTGTTGAGTTTAATTTACATCAAAATTTTATAAATTTGTTAGATTATCACCGGAAAACAAAAGTGTAAACAGGACGCCAAGGTATTATTAGTACCTACCAAGCTTAGTTGGAATGGTTTGTTTTGAAGTGGTAAAGTTAAATTATTTAATGAAGTCTTTAAACGAATCTTTGAACAATATTTAAAATATTGTTTTTATGTGAATAAGCATAATAAATGTCCATTGAAAGCTGAATCACAATTTTAATTGTTCCAACAAGAATACTTGTCATGAGGTTTTGTTTATATTAGAAGTTTTCTTTTGTTTATTTTTAATATATGTATCGTTAAATAATTAATATATTAATCAATCAGAAAAAATGTAAAAAGCAACAATAACATGCCTATAATTGATAGAATACTCTATCATTAGGTAGAGAATTTAAACTAACCAAAGCTATTTAAAAAAAACCTACTAATAGTTAAGGAAATCGTTTAATATTAATTAAGATAATTTTATTAAGGGTTTACATGTTATTATTTTACTGAAAGGCCAAACAAAAATTATTTTAATACCGCATAACCTCAAAAGTACCTACTACTGCTCTAAATGTTTCTAAAATTGCGTTATATATGCCTTTTAGTATTATATTAAAGGAGTATTAATTAACATACAACTAATTTAATTGACTATCAATAAATATTAACTAATATTTGACTATAATATAGCAAAACTAACATTATTAAACACTTGAAGGGCTGATGCCAAAAGCTCCGTCGGCCGCGCATGCGCTGTTTATCTGCCTACCATTTTATTTTATGAATACCTACTCACAAAACATATTGTCTGATAAAATTATAAGTAGCAATTTATTGAAAATAATAATTGTTTTAATTTAACTATTATTATTATGGAAATGTGTGATAATTTTTAATATTTGATTCCAGATACATTATGCACCTGCTCATAAACATAATATGTACTAACTTTTAAAAGAACCGAACTAGAAAAAAATAAAGAAATAAAATAAAGGTTACTAAAAGAAAACATTTGCTCTAGCCATGTAGGTAAATTTGCAGTCATCATTGTCATTTGCGTTTATACTACAAGACAAACAGTCTTGTTTTACATTTCGCATAACTAACGTTAGTTGAAATCGTTTATCATGCGGATTTTAATGTACAGGAAAAACAATTTTTCTCAAAACATTACGTTTAAGTCGGCGGGTGAATATTCCTTAAACAGTTCAAGTTAGATAAAGATAAAACTGGATGCGCACTAGTGCGATATTGTGAAACTTGGTCGCGCTTAACTTTGAATCTCAAATTGTGTCCTGATTTATAATGAGTTTTTCTTCACAGAAAAGCTACACGAGTTAAACGTTGTTATTCTGGAATCATGAAGTTTTTTGACGGGTTTAACAGGGTTTAACTTTATCGTTTATACATCTTTATTCATACATTATTCTGTTATACATTTATCTGTTTCTATTGCAATATATCTTATCTTCTTAAACCACTGAAATATTTAACAAAATTTCGGTACAATATATTTTAAAAATATCTGCTATTTTTACATTTATTATCTGTTCATACTGCAAAGCAAGCATTGCAGAAATAAAGTACGTTGCCAAGTCTTTCTTAAGCGCAAGAAGTGAACCGAAAGCCAAAGATTTACTGGAAAATTTTTGGAAGTCAGCCGCACTACATTCGCGGAACTTTAATTGATTACCTCCTAGTAAATAACATGTATTATGTAACGTTACCATCTTTAAGTTAATTTATAATCATAATTCATAACCAAATTTATTAAATTAACTATGAATAGGTATCATAAACTCTTGAGTAAGCTCATTTGTATTATTTTTAGAAAAATTGTAAAATTAGCGAAGCATTAACATTTTAATTTAAATAAACGGTAGGACTAAGCCTACTTAAACAAATTTACAACGATCGTTACTCTTAAAGGTGACCCAAATTACCATGAAAAAAAAGTTTAACAGCCCTTTATTTCAGAACAAACAGAGGCTGTTGGTGGGAATCCCGTGTAATCCTGGCCACTTATCACGCGTGCAAAATGCAAATTCGAGCCGGACCGGTGTACGCAGAATTAACGAAAACTTAAACCTGACCGGAATCATGCGTCACGAAAATTGTCAAAGTTTGCATGTTACTGGCTTCTGCTCGTATCAAACTGTAAACTGGATAATCTCAGCTGGAACAATTTAGACCCGAAAGACACGCTCTCGAATAAACTGTGGCCGGGAGAAATATGCGCATTTACTATTTAACACAGTATCAAAAGGTGTCGTATATGAATGTAGGCAGTATTTACGAGTGTAAGTACCGCATGATTGAGTTCTACGAAAGACCTAGCGAGTAGTACTCACATATCGAGGCGTGCGTTAGATGTATTGCGTAGCAATTACGGGATGTTGTTTTACCATTTTTAGTTTGACGTTATAAATGTTGAAACCTATTAGCCGCTACTTCATTAAATAGTTATTCAAATACAAGACTTACATGGCGTGGAAAATTGAATAGCAAAGTGTCGTTATAAGAAACACTTTCTTTTAAAATTTACTTATGTACGCAACTAATTATACGCATAATTAAATCCTAACGTAAACACAATTCCAAAGAGATTCTTAGAAAACATTATTTTTAAAGAAAAAGTACTCTTAATCACATTATAGTATGGGTTTATCAACGAGCTTATTAATCCTAAGTATGAACAAAATAAAGTCGGTAAAGGAACGTGATCTATCTAGGAAATAGCTATAATCATTTTCTCTATGCTGTGTAACGTTCGTTTACAATCGAGCTATAATCCGACCACTTTAAGAGGGTACATTAAGACATACTTAATTAAGCCGTAATTCGAGATGAAACATTAATTTTATCCGCAGGTCCTATAAGCGGCTAATCTTCGACCATTTCCCCGCGCCATGGTCTGCCGAATCCCGAAGCTTAACGCCTGTTTGTTAGCTGTAATACGCTTTTAACACCTGCGTTTCAGACTTATGTAATGTGTGAATGAAATAATGTATATTTTGTATAGAGTGTTGAGTAATATGTTGAGTTGGCGTTTGACCGCGATGCGTAGCACGTTGGCAACCAAAATAGACATATTTTATTGATGAAATGAAAAGAATAGTCTTTGAAATATTTTTCGGACTATTAGTTTTGTTAGGTTAATGGGTATATTTTAAGGGTTAATTTATTTTATAGCTCAGCCTAGTGATGATAACAAATATAAATAAATATGATATGAATAGGTAGGTAGTAACATATTTTTGGTAAATCAATGGGTTATTTGCGTTATTTGACATGAGATTTTTTTTATATTGGTAAGTAGGTAGATGATAATATATTCAATAGTACCAACCTAATAACACCCTATCTGAAAGCAAAAAAAAAACTTGTTAGCGGTTTCAACTGAAAATAAACATGCACTTTGCTATCAGTACCTATGGAGCGACGGAATGGAGCTTTCATTCATTCCATTTATTAAAATAAAATAATTTTAGATCTGAACCAATTACGGAAATAATTATTTGATAAATTGTTGACGAACTAACAAACAATAAATCATGATAAAGCAGCCAGTTGATAATTTATCAATGTTTACTTTGAGCTATTAATGAGTAATGAGATAATTGCATTATCTATTTTGCGTTTAATTAGATCACTATTACGTAGTCTATCATGTAGGTAATAAGTCGCCTCGTAACATGACAGGTACTCAACTATAAATACGTTTATTGCTCAATTTATAACACATATTATCTTGTAATTTCTGTTATCATCACTACATAGTATAAAACAAAGTCACTTTCTCTGTCCCTATGTCCCTATGTCCCTATGTCCCTTTGTACGCTTAAATCTTTGAAACTACGCAACAGATTTTTATGCGGTTTTTTTTAATAGATAGAGTGATTCAAGAGGAAGGTTTATATGTATAATAACATCCATCAAATAGTGGAGAAGTACTGTTATTCTTGAGGTTTCTAATGTGATGTCGTAAAAAATTACATTTTTTCCGCTTACATTGCAAACGCAGGCTGAACCCTACGAGTTTTATCAAAATAATGTACTAAGTATTATACACATTAAAAAGGTCTACAGAAAAGTCCGCGGTGGTATATGTCTATCTCTTATGGATAACCCACAATAACTTTTTTTTGTCACTTACTTTTTACGACAAATAATGGCTAATTTTCGAACCGATTTTAACCAATACAGCATTAATCCTTAACCAATTAAATACCTTGAATACATTGTTCATTTAATATAGATGTATATGGCCCTTTACACCGTATGATTTAAGTGAATATTTTCGAAGATATTACAGATTTAAAAATTGCGGGACGTAGCGTTTGCGGCGGCACCGGCCGGCCGCCCAGCTATATACAGTAGAACCTCTATAAGTCGAACATCAAGGGAGACGCCAAAAAATTCGAGTAATAGAGTTTTCAACTTATGGAGGATTTCGACTTAGGCGGATTTTGATTCGACATAAAGAGTTTGAGGTTTATTCTTATAAATTTTGAGTTAGAGAGGTAAAATAAATTAAAATTCAACTTGCAGAGTAACATAATATTTTTATTTACATATTTTATACCCGTGCGAAGCTGGAGCGGGCCGCTATGTTTTTATATACAACGTTCACAGTTTTTCTGTAGTGTATTTAGTATCAGCATTGCACCCGTGCGAAGCCGGGGCGGGTCGCTAGTTGAAACATAAAATAATTACTAAATAGATAAGAAACTTCTCAAAATAAAGTGCACTTTAAAAGCAGGTCTTGGTGGAGGAAATACGCTAGATACCTAATATCGTTACATTTGTTCAAATTATAAACTGCAAAATATTATTTGTTTTTTAGATAACTCGCCGGGTGTTTAGGTGTGGAAGAGAAGAAAAGAAAGGCTTAGTTAACAATAAATTGGAGCTAAATTCCATCTATTAGTCTTCAGCCCAGGTGAACGTATCTGCATATTTATGACTGAGGAAACCGTCTTAAGGGGAGCGTCTAAGCTTAAAAACGACGGTAAATGTATGAGGTATTTTTTTCTGCCGCAAGTTTTAACAAGATCCACCTTATTTATGCTGCAGGGGAGGGTATTTGAGCAGATTTATTAACAGACGCGTGACGAATCAGGGAATTCAGGAGAGATACGTTTAAGCTGTATTTAAATTACATTTTACTTTATATACACGCGGGAGCCACAAATTTATACGATAATACATCTAAAGGTATTTGCTAAACAACGTACCTCATTTATATAGGTCTACATTTACTTCAGGAACTTTTAAATTACCAATTGTTTTTATTGTCAGCAAATATCTAATAGTATTTATTATCTAGTAAAATATGACGTGCATTCTAAACTCGGCTCACATAGTTCCTGTTAACATTTCACGTATGGTCATGCTCGTATAAAGGATATTGACATAAAAGGGAATTAGGGAATCAGGAAGGGTCTTATGCACTGGCATATCTGAGTGCAAATCAGTCAGAGGTGAATAAAGGTCAGCCATTTGATAAGGCTGATAAGCAAATTGTTGACAACGTACTGCTTTATTTATGGAATTAATTATTTCTCTTTGTATCCGAGTGGATAATTCTTTAGAGTTTAGGAAAAGGCTTGATACATAAGGCTTTTAACACATATATGAGATTAAATCTGTAGAATAAATATTTTATCGTCATTCCCGCGGAAGATAAAAAAGCAATGTTCTGACAATGTTTCTTAATATGTAAATTGAAACGCAATGAAGCACCGGGGTTCTAGACATTCTTTCTTTAACAAAGAAATTCTCATTAAAACTACCGCGACGCCTGACTAATTACAAACGGTAAGTACAGCTCTCGCCAAACTTTGTGGCCGGCCCGAACTAGGCTCATTGCATTGCGCAGTAACACAAAATCAGGTATTAGCGGGACGCACAAGGGCTTGGGGGCAGGGCCACACCCCGCGCGCCCGCACCGCTCACCCGTGACGCGCGCGCCTTAGTGTGAGTGCTACGTCCGTACACGAATCACGCACTTGTGAGCTCTGCGAGTACTGTCGCGTTCAGAATTCGTTCGATCGTTTTTTATTTACATTTATCCTATTATTACCTAACCTATATGTTTTACAAATAACACATACATTTTATATTATATTAAAATAACCTATGAAATAAACATGAACGATGTTATAATCAACAAATAAAAATAAATTGACAATATGCTAAAAAATGTTTTATAAAATTGTTTGGTTGATTACGTATTGACCACTCGACTGTACCATGCGCAAGTTCGGACTCGCGACTATATTCAAGGCGGTCACAAAGTTTGGCGCGGACTGTAACTGAAAACTTAACACCCTATAGAGAAAATTGTAACAAACGCAGCTAATTTTCCTGGAAATACTATGAAAACAATAGGAAAAGTTCTATCTACTACCTAGATGAATCATTTTAACTGGTACCTATTTTTCTTATCCATTCCAATATTATCTATTATTTAAATCAGCAAATAATTAAGTAATAAAATTGAAATCTACGACCGGGCTTTATATGTGGCAATAAATATTATAAAAAAATAAGTATTCACAAGTTAGCCAAGTTAATGAGCGCTCCATAAATAGAGTCATGTATAATTTATTAAAAGCCACTTGCAGTTTTTTGGCTTAGCTTGCGAACGCGAAGACTGCTCGCTTATTTACTGCGGCTTAACTAAAGCTGTTGCATTTTTATTAAATTAATGGTTTCTATTTTTAATTCGACATAATGAAACACATTTATAATATGACAATTAAAAATTTTATAAGATGTATCTACACCTACAGAAATTTAAATTGTCATATTCTAAGTATAATTTTAAGTGCATAGAGTAGGTAGATATAATTATATTCAAAACAAATCAATACGGGTCATTACAGTCAAAACAATGTACATTTCAGAATAAAATAAAAATAAATGTTCACGGAGCAAGCGTTACATGTGTCAATTGTTTCGATATGCATAAACAGTTATGAATTATGTAAAGAACTCGCTATTCCGCTGCGTTAAAATAAGTTTTACACGACGTTTTGTTTTCAAATATTGTTTTCGATCGCTTCCTCGTTGCCATAGAATAAAAATCGATAGACCACCTGCTATAACATCTAAATAAAAGACTGTTTTCAACATTTTACACATCATAAACATCAATAACCTCGAACAATATAAATCGTATGTTTCGAAAACGCCCCTAATTTAGTACGTGTACGTAATTGAAACTCGGCCGCGGCGCTGTTAGGAAATTTCGTTTGAAATTTGAATTTTAATAAAACATAACGTGCTCGTGTATTCATACGTCACATCAATGCTTGTTTCCAGGGCCTCTATGTTCACAATTTACGTCCCTCGCGGGAGACGAAGAGTAATGTCGATTGGAGCAGAATAAAAAAATCGCTTAGCCGACCGACAAGTTCAGCCAATTATAAACGACAAGCATCAGACCGTCGCGTTGGCACAAATTTAGCGCTATAATGCAAAGTGAACAAGTTACAAGCTCAACAGTATGGCACCCACTTGATCATTTTCCTTACAAACCTCAATATAGGTATACTAATAATTCTAAGAACTATACCGAAATAATATTCATACTCGTACCTCTAATTGCGTTTAAATTAACTGTTATCCGCTTTTCAGAATCTATTATCTGCATTCTCCCTTCATTAAAGGTGCGTTCGAAAAGTTAAAAAGTGGCTCGGAATGAATCATGGCGTGCGATCCCCATGATATATTACACCAAAGCTGGCACCATAAAGCAAACGGCGTGGCACTGCGATACAACGATAGCGACACAGGCCCGACAGACACCAGAGATCGCGTCTGTTTTCAGAACGCAAAATACAGGGTGTCTAAAATTAACAATTCACAGATAAAAAATCTGATACGGCTACGAAAGGTGCAATAAATAAATAAATAAATAAATAAATAAACGTACGTATTTTTATTCTCTATTTATAAAAGATGTTTATCATTATAAGAACTTGTTATAACGTAAACAATTAAGCGATATGGAGGTAGTTATGAATGCATATACAATAAGCGCTATTTTAATTATAATCAGTCTCCCTCGATACTTAAAATAACACAATACCATAAAACACTATAACGAATATGGAAGTGGTAAGAAGTCGTTTAATGTTCATTTATTATCAGCTTTACAATAATTATTCCGTCACCTTCGAATTGTTGGGAATATCACATGGAATTTAATTATTTTAATGAATAACTTTTTTATTGATAATTATTTGATTTGGTAATCGCAATCTTATTTACCAAAGGTATGTCACCTGTCAGACACGTTATACTTGTCTGCTTGTTTTTCTTCAATTCAGTTTTAAAAGAAATATTAGGTACTTGCAGTCAACACAAACATAACACAAGTGCAAATTTAATAAACAAAACTGGAACGACCTGTGTACGACTCCCACATATTTTACTCACCAACACAAGAACGTAATGAAGCAATTATATATCGATATTTTTATGCATAAAATACTTGGCGGATATCTGGTTAGGCCGCGACGGAATAAGAAATAAAACAGCGCAGAGGTTATTGTTGGCTCGGGTAGGTGTGTGAGTCTCGGTTATCGAGCTTTTAACCCGACGTGCGACATGCCAAGACATCGACAAGATTTATCACCTCACTAGCTCACCACTCATTTGTATTTCCCCAGCGGAATAAATTTCGAATAAACAACTGAAATGATTGAACTTATTGTACGTGATTAGCGGATAAATCTACAATTCGTATCGTAAAATCGTCCATATTTGTCCTTCATTCATTTTAAAAGTATGTGAATATTTACGACGTTTTATGTCACAATAAACGGAGTATGGACCACAACAATTAATTCCGTACAAATTTCGTCAGCTTTTGTCTTTTGAAATGCGCGAGGATTAATAGTGTCAAGTTCTTCAGAAGAGATATTTTTGTAGTGGATTTATTAAACTGGTTTTAATTAAATCACAATGTAACCCACTTTACACACAAAGAGTTAAAAAATTAATGTCCCATTGAAATAAATTTATCAACAACAACGAACTGAAATAATATTCATAGCATTTTCAATAATAAGAACCAATGTCCAATACTAAATACCTATTTATTTATTTATTTTTGTCTTAGGTTAACCTTATTCTTGTTTAAGCCAATTTAAAGTCCAATTCTGGAAAGACGATCTGCTGTCTATTCAGTATAGATCAATATATTATTATCATTAAGTTTGTAATTTAATAAATAATTAATGAAATTGGGAAAGCTTAAGAAATCAATTATGCCTTTACCCATTTCTAACCACATACGTGGGCCACACTGAAAGTTTTGCGTAACTCATATGTAAAACAATTTATTTGAGTAATATTATATTTACTACTTTTTAAAGTATTCTCCGTTACATTTAAAAGACTTTTTCATCCGTTCAAACCATTTCTGGAAACATGAGGACCATTGGTCCGAGGGTATGTTTTCTGCGTGCTGTTTGAAAGCAATCACGGCCTCTTCTGGCCACGTAAATGTCGAACCACTCATTGAATCTTAGATTTTTGGGAAAACGAAGAAATCGCACGGAGCTAGGTAAAGACTGCGTGCGGCATGGGTCACGTGCTCTATGTTTTCAGAAGCTAAAAATGACTTTGTTTTGTTCGCGGTGTGCGCCGAAGCACTGTCATGGTGCAACAAGGTGCAACTTCTAGGTCGCTTTTCCCTCATTTTTTCTAAGACATTGGGCAAACAAATAGTAGTGTACGACTCAGCATTAACAGTATTTTGTTGCTCAAGTGGGATAGTGCAGACAGAACCCGTCTTAGAGAAAAAAAACGCAATCATTTGTTTGTCGACCCTTCTCGCCTGCCTCAATTTTGTTGGTTTGCTGTCACTTTCAAACACCCAAAAAGAATTGTTGGTGATTTCTTTCTGGAATATAACAATATATTCATGTTTCATATCCTGTTACGATATTATACACAGCATTAGAATGTCCGTGATTGTACTTTAATAGCATTTCTTTACATCAATCTACTCGATGTCGTTTTTGTTCTGGAGTGAGTTTGTGAGCAATCCACTGGCAACAAAGCTTCCTAACTTTGAAATGTTCATGTAAAATTTTCTGAGTTGGGCTCATACCAATCCCCAAATGTCCTCGAATCTCCTAATAAGTGATATGGCAATTTTCTTAAATTAGTCGTCTGACGGTAGCCATATTTTCCTCCGTGATCGCAGTTGAGGGTTGACCTTCACGAATGTCATCATGGAGAGAAACATGGCCGCGATGAAATTCAGCATATCAATGCCTTACAGTCCTCAACTGAGGTGCTTCCCTCCCAAAAGTATTTTAAAGGCGAGCAGTGCAAGTTTTCGGAGAAAGCGAACTTTTAAAATCATAAAAAATCATCGCTCTAAAATTGTTTCGTATTAGTTCCATTTTTGCTACGGACAACGAACTTCAAGTTGAGATCAAAAACAATTGACAAGCGCTTCCCGCCAAATTTTTTTTTCTACAGCTAATGAGACTTCATATGTTAAAAAAATATAACATTCAAAATTCTAACATTTATGGTTGGCCCGCAACGCAAAACTTTTAGTGTGCACTAGGTATAAGAACATATAACCTGAAATGTGATAAAAAGTTGGTATCCAAAAGACCATTAGTTTCGTACACTGATAAGATGGGCCTAATACTCTTTGAGCATTTATCTTTAAGATTAATGAGCCAATTTTCTTAGTTGGCTATAAAAAGAATCGCTACGACCTCGCAAGCAATCGCTTTCCATGGGACTTAAGTTTAATACGCTGTCTTTTTATACAGAAAATGACAACTATAAAATAATTCTGAAGAATCATTCTTTGCATTGTAATAAAATTCCTCCCGATCGGACGGTATTCTACTAAAATTCGAACGGTGTAATACCATACACAGAGGAATATTTTTCAAAAAAAGCAATTATCAGAACAGAAAATTCCCCCCGTCCCCTGAGTGGGATACAAGAAAACAAATTGGATTAAAGTGTCAAAGGTGAAATAAAAAACTCGCATATTGTTTATCTCCCGCGATATCTGTAGAGCGTCAAGTCGCTGATGCGATGTGCGCCTAAACAAAATTTGATTTGCAAAAACCGACTTAGTTCGAACAATGATACTGTTCAAAATAATAAAACACTTCTCCATCAAAAGTCACACCAGCAATATAAT
This sequence comes from Colias nastes, assembly GCA_907164665.1. Classification (NCBI taxonomy): domain Eukaryota; kingdom Metazoa; phylum Arthropoda; class Insecta; order Lepidoptera; family Pieridae; genus Colias; species Colias nastes. Next base: position 22,806 of record CAJQZM010044457.1, read on the forward strand.
CATATTTGCATTTAAAACGGTAAGTAAACATAGAGTCGAGTGTTTTGTAAATGGGCGGTAGCATGTTTATGTGTCGTTTATATGACCTGGTAAACGTAAGGATTGCTCGTAAAACGAATTGGTCAGCGTTAAAGCATTGTGAATTGTTGCCGCAACAAAATCGTGCGGAACGGAGCGTTGCTACTGCGTCATCGCGGCGTCACGTCCCCGCGCCGTGCGATTGGCCGCGGATGACCTTACCACTGTCCTCTACTACCACTTCGACTTGCCACGCAGCCGCCGAGCAGTTAACTCCTTCGCTAAAATTAATTGTACCAAACGCACTCTTGTAATTTTGAGTAATAAATTTTAAACGCGCAAATTTATTTTCGACTTTTTCGCCACCCTAAATCCATTGAAACATAAACATTTCTGGACCTTCGACCCCGGATCCTGGATTTTGGAGACGCAATCGGCGAAGAAGTCGCAAAATTACAGTGCAGTTTGGTAAGACGGCCAGCTAATTTATCCAACCCTGTGAAGCTTCATCTGATTGATACTGTGCTTTGTATATTCCAGAGCTTTTGGTGTTGCTTGCCTCCTCACGTGCTTTTACGCAACCGAAGAATCTGCTTCACGTGGCACGTAAGTACTTGTAGCTTTTTACTTCAGTCATTATGTCGCTATCTGAACAAAAGGAGCTTAAGGAATTGAGGAAAAAAAGGGGTTTAATTAAATGTAGATTAACTAATTTTAAAAAATACGTTTCTTCGTTTGAAAATGTTGACCTTGACACGCATCAGAGGGCAGAACTAAAACTACGTATACCAGGTGCGCAAAGTTTAATGAACGATTTCAATCAAGTACAAAGTAAAATCGAAGATCTTGTCCCGGAGTCAGAAACGGATAAACTCATAGAATCACGCGTCGAGTTTGAGAGGGAATATTATGTTGTCCTGGCGATGCTGGACTGCATGGTAAACCCAGATAGTTCCGAGGATAGATCTGTTAATAAATCCATTGACTGTTCCTTAGCGCACGACCATACGACCTGTAACAATTTTAGTAACGATTCAGTAAAATTACCGACTATTTCTGTACCTAGCTTTGACGGTTCACATGAACACTGGGTAGAATTTCGCGACACGTTTTCGCCTTTAATTCATGATTCGAAATCAATACCACCAATTCAAAAATTTCACTATTTAAAGGCGAGTTTAAAAGGTGACGCTAAAATCGTAATAGAAAACGTTGAATTCTCATCCAATAATTATCTGGTTGCATGGGAGCTTTTATTAAACCGCTTTAATAACACGCGATTGATAGTGCAAAGTCACATTAAAGCAATATTTTCCCTACAAAATGTCTCCAGAGAATCAGCTTGTCAATTGCACAATTTAATCGATACAGTTTTGAAAAATTTACGTATTCTTAAAATTTTAGGGGAACCCACTGAATATTGGGACACATTAATTATTTATATCGTGGTATCAAAGTTAGATCCCATCACTGAACGCGAGTGGGAACAATTTAAGAACACCTTTTATAAAATACATAAGGACAAAACTATTAAGCTACATGATTTATTGGAATTTATTAAAGAAAAAGCCGATTTATTAACTACACTTTCCGTAAATCACAGTAAACCTAGTATTTCAAATAATTCAAATAAATTTTCTACTTACCAAAATAAAAATTCATCATCCAAAATTCATTGCAACATAGTTTCGGATAACAAACATTCTAAATCGCAATCCAATAAGTCGCGCAGCCATTACAAGTCATGTTTATTATGTAACGAAAGGCATCAGCTATATTCATGCCAGAAGTTTCTCGACTTATCCCCGCAACATAGGTTTAATTTCATAAAGGATAAAAGCTTATGCATTAATTGTATGCGTCCAGGTCATTCGGTTGGTACTTGTCTTTTTGGTCCGTGTAGAAAGTGTGAACAAAAGCACAATAGTTTACTTTGTGATGCAATTAAATTATCACCAATTAAGCAAAATACAGTGACGTTAACTACGTACGAGCACCCCTCGCTTACTAATACGCATTCCGTTACATCAGATAACGCACACATGCAACTTCAATGTATTAATCACGCACAAACCGTTATGCATACAAAGGATGACAATTCTTCGCAACAGATTGTCATATTGTCTACGGCGATAGTTGAAGTATATAATGAATCGGGTGAGTATTATTGCGCACGCGCAGTTTTAGATAGCGGAAGCGAACGATCTTTTATTACGCAATCTTTAGCTAATAAATTAAATTTACGAATATTACAGTCCACTCAACATATTCACGGTGTAGGTAATTCTATTACGCAATGTTCGCAATCTTGTAACATTGAAATTAAATCGCGCGACGGGAGCTTCACTGCCCGTTTTCAATGTTTGATTTTGCCCCAAATCACATCAAAATTGCCTACAACTACATTTAATTTCAATCAATTTAATATTCCTCACAATTTATTGTTAGCTGATCCCAGTTTTTACGAAAGTCAACCTATTGATTTACTGATCGGTGCTGATTTATTTTGGGAATTAATAATCGAAGGAAAAATGCGCCTTAAAAGTGGTCCTTTCCTTCAAAACACTAAATTAGGTTGGATAGTGTCAGGTGCAATTAAATCTTTTCCGTATGCTAATAATAAAAATTCGACACATATTAATTGTAATTATTCGACATTATCCACGGAAGATGATTCACTCGATAAGCTAGTTAGGAATTTCTGGGAATTAGAAGAACTATCCGCGCCTAGCAATAAATTACAGCAATTATCTAGCGAAGATACTGCTTGTGAGGAACATTTTATTCGCACAACACGTCGACTTTCCGATGGTCGTTTCTGTGTTTCAATTCCGTTGAAACAATCACCTGAGTTATTAGGTAATACACGCGCACAAGCTGAACGTCGTTTTTACGCGTTAGAGAAACGTCTTCAGCAAAATACTAATTACAAAAAGATGTATTCTGATTTTATACAGGAATATATTAATTTAGGTCATATGAGTCTCGTCAATACGTATGGGAATCCGCACTATTTCCTACCACATCATGGTGTGTTTAGGGAGCACGCCACCACAACTAAATTACGCGT
>CAJQZM010044458.1:0-29869 GCA_907164665.1 Colias nastes
AGTAGGGCACGAATAAAATATATGAAATTGTATTTCTGTGTATACCTCCATATCTCATCAGCCATAGATTACTTTCAGAAGTTATACTCGGATGTTTATTCACGACTTTGTGTTATGCGAATTTCCTCAATAAATCTTGTATGTTAAAAAGTCAGGTTTTATAGCATTATTTTGTGAAGATCTTGGTTCTAATAAAATGCTCGAAAAACGTATTTCAAAAACGAGCAAAAATTGTATTACATGCTGAAGAGTTTAATTACCTTTATTGGTAATAATACCTTCTTATGTGTTATCGATTGTGTTATTCTTCTTAATCGAGGCGCTCATAAATAATCGAACTATTTATTACTTCAAAAAAAAAAAATACATGAAATTTTCATTACAAAAATGGGTATTTCATAAGCTCAGTCTCATTGATTATGAACTGATTCAGGCATGGCGGAGGTTGGAGGCTAAAGATCGAAGGTGGCCATTAGATCGTGCATGCATGACTTGGAACCTCGTGGTTATGACGTTTACTTATCTGGGTACATATTTTTTGCTTTGTTCTCGATACCCATGTGTTTCCAATGTAAGTATTGGAATTTATTATATTTTTTGTACGGAACTAAAATATCTTTTACGTTGTTTATCATAAATCTATTATTTAGGTACCTACTCAGGAAACATATCCATAAAACTGTAAAATTTGTAAATAAGGTTTTTTTTTTCTATTAAAACATACAGTACAAATATGTATAACAAAACTTCTCTAATCCGGTAGAGCTAACATTTTTTTTATTTATAAACTTTGATTTGAATAAAGCCGATATTTTGTAAAACTCAACCTACATAAAATAAGAAAGTAAAATTGTGGAAAAGCAGCGTCAATTAAAATAACCGTTCATGTACGAACGAGACAAGGGGCTTAATTAAAGCCTTCTAGGCATGTCCACGATATCGACATTTGCACACTTCATTAAAGTGACCACGCGAGCTCTTTGCAACTTTTTGTCACATGACTATTGGCTATGAAACTTAAACAGTTTACATTTACAGCGTATGCATGTGTGAGCTGTATATGGATAGCGATAAGTGTTATAACAATTCATTTAAAATATATAATTACGAAAATTTTATAAATAGGCTATAAACTTACATGTTTTTTTATAATGTACGACTCTACATTGTAAAATTTATTTTGTATGGAATTAATTAAAATTCTTTGACCGGAATACTGTCGCCTTCCTCAAGATGACACGTCTAACTGATTTGTTCCGGATATGAACATATAGAAGGCTGTTATTTATAAGAAGAAACCTGTGAAGTAGCGGAAATTATACCTACCGTAACATATAACATGTTTAATCTTTGGCCATGTGGTACTTTAAAGGACATAAAAATGCGACTGGTTGAAGCCACTATAAACACTAGATACCTATATGTCTCTATATAAAGGAACACAGCTTTTAAATATTGATTGATTATATATTTCTTCATAATAATTGTCTGACGCAGTAAACAGTAAATAAATATCACTGTATAAAAATAATAGCTACTTATTTACTCATCGTCAATGTTACCGGTTTCATAAAATATACTCACTTAATAAATAAAAAGCAACATGGCAAAAACAAACTCAATACAAATAAGGTCTCTCGGCCCGCCTGATAAGGTCTAGGTAAGGTGGTGAGTAAAGAATAATTGTCCGCTTGTTTAAAATATGCGGTCAATACGCAGCTGTACAATGTAGGTAAGTAAGTATATGACGTTACATAAATATATTACAATCGCATTCTCTCCTACACCTTGCTAGGTACCTACGAAGTACGAGTTGAACAAAACGCCAATTTTATTTTAATCTAACTCAAAAACTGTAACAATTTACATAACCGATAAAAGGTACCTAATCTAATAAAGTTCTTATCTCGGACGTCAATAAACACTCAATAAACACGTCGAGTCTAACTCGATACATTTAAAGGCGAATTTCACAAGCATTAAAATTCAAGTTGAGAATTAATAAAGAGATAAATAAATTTAAGAGCAATGGGAATGTGGGTCCGCCGTTACGAGTCCGGTTCGCTTTATGTGCATATTGAAGATGGATGTCGCGGGTGTGCGGGCCGGCGGGGAGCGGTGCGCGGGGCGAGGGCGCAGTGCAGGCCGCGGGGCCCGGGAGCGGCGAATACTTCGCCCCTCTACGCCGTCTCAACCCCGCCGCCGCGCCGTAATGGCCGCGACCACGCAGCCCTGTCAGACGACAAAAATGCCATAATAATGGCCCCTGAATACTTTTTGCTGCTTCGCTCCAAATACCCACTCCGTATCCAGTACGTGATAACTCGTCGGTCATCTCCCTTTTATTGAGAAATTCGTCAGTTTTATTTCCCGTACGGAAAAAGTACATGTCCGAAGGGATGGAATCCAGTTGTGTCATTTCAAACACTTGATAAGTATCGCTCGGGAACTTTTTCGATGCAGAATTTCAGTGAACCTCCTTTCGTTAGTATTCGACGAATGCAGTATTTTTTATTCAGCTTTAGGAATAGAGGGTCACCTTCGGGATACTTTAATTGCGAACCAATAAGAAGTTTATTTCTTTTAGAGACCGAGGTGGACCTTGACAATGCCTTATTAGTGAAAATTAATTCCGAACTTCTTTTTAAAATATATATGGGCCTGAAGAAAGTTCGATGATCCTTTTTCATGGGGTTCCTTAATAAACTTATATAATTAGACTCTACTTGCTTCAATTTAAAGAGACTTTAATAATACCAATTTCGTGTACCTAATATATCATTTTAAAAGTTTTCAGTTCGAAAAAGAGCTACAGTAATTACGAATCCCGTTATAATTATATTGATCTCGCGGAAGCGATAATGAATCACGACAACTCCCTTCGACAACCAAATCGGGGCTTCGATCAAAATTCAGCAGCAATATGTTAAGAACATACTCAACAGTTAATTAAAAGCAACGATCTGCTAATAATTGGCAATTTTATTATCTGAGCGGCGATATTCAACGTCACAAAAGCTGGACCAATTAAGAATTTCCCCGAATGTCCGAGCTGAGTGGTACAGAATGATATAGCACTCTCCATTATACCTGCTCAGCTTTGCTCAGCCAATTACCAGTCACTGATTGATAAAAAAGACGTTGCGAAATTCGCAAAAACAAATTAGGGTTACTTTTATGCTCGAGCACCGCGGTTGTATTTAAAATTGTTAAATATGTAGGTATGTAACTTTTATATGTATATAAGTATGTATAACGAGAAATAATCTTATACCGATGCATACATTCTACATATCCAAATTTTTCATAAACCACTACCAACTGAAACACCTCTAACAACATTAAATTCATGATGCAATACAGATAATTAAAAAATCTAGTACCTACGCTCCATGTTTGAATCATAACGTGATCACGAGCACAATCAACGGGATAATACATAGGTATCCCAAATGCGCTGAAAATCAACATCGATTTACAACGGGGTTCCGTTTTAATGTCGATTTAAATCTGCTTCACGAATTATCTATGATGAAACTGTGCTTTCCAAAGCTATTGTTTTGAAAAATAGAAGAAATCTCCGAAGCTTATCCTCGTTATTTTATTGTTGTTCTCGTGGTAGATATAGAGTGCAATGTTTGTATTTAAGGATCCCCAATCCTATTTAGTTCCCATCGGCCGCGGCGGCTTATTGAAGGGGTGCCGAGCTCGGCGACACCTGTATACGTTATTGTGTCGCATAAATTCACCGTCCGCGATTCACTCGCGCTGCAGCATCGTCCAATGGTTTATTGAACTTTGTATCGAGATAAGGCGCGTACTCTACATAATAGCGGCGAAAATACACTATCCCCTCGCTTCTTTCTCGTTTGCATTTCCTGCAAGAGATCGTGAGCGAATACTCCACGGCTCATAATTAATTCAATTCAAATCACTGCGCCCACGAGACCTCCAATTTATCTTTAACTGGTGCACCGCCTTGTATGGAAAACGATTGTGCACGTATAACGCTCTCCCGCGCCACATTTAAGATTTCTCTTCAGAGGTTGTACTTATTAAAATATTTCATATGTAGATCACGTATATATCTAGACAATATATTAATAAAACATATTCGAAACGAAGTAGGGTAAGCTTATTATCACACAATACAATAAACTCTATCTAGGAATAATCTCGATTCTCATAGTTTGCGGGCGTTCGCCTAAAATGTTTATTTTCCGCGCTAGAAATGGAAATGTCGTCGAGTCTGGGATAAACGGGTGCGCGGGCGCACACGGCCACTAGAGGGGAGGGCTCGTTCTAATGAGGCGCGCCCAGGCTCTTGCCCTCACGCACGCCGGTACTTTATAACCTTAGGTATGAATATAAATACCTACGCCAATTTCAATTACAATTCTGCAATCTTCAAACCCGAGAATGATATCGGATATGACTCAATGTATACGTCCATAAATACTACACGTCTCCCAGTGTTTATAAATCAAGATTAGTAAGTATCAAAACAAATGTCCCAGCCACCGAGCCGTAAATCACTTTGACCTAATGACATTAGTAACGTCTTTTAAAATTAAAAATATCTCCCGGTGTCTACCCATAAATATTTCTGATACCTACCTACGTCGTTAGTCTCTGAAACGGTATGGCCGGCTTTAAGTGAATGAAATAAAAGCAAGAAACTCTAGATACGTGAGCAATAGAATCCGAGAGCTTTATGTTGGAAAACGTCTAAATTTTCACTAACCATAAACCCTCGGAGTAATAAATATTAGTAAATAGGTATTTCGTATGTACGCACCACCTAGTCTTATTCGTACTGGCTTTTAAATAAATTGCTCGGTATAACAATAAAAAACGTCTATAGAACCTTTCACACATTCTAATGTGCTCAATGCTCCTTCATTTGTCGACGGCTAGCACGGAGAGGAAATATTTTCCCAAATCCATACAGCCTTAAGGATCTCATAAAGCAGTCGTTCCCCACGCAAAAGTATGGAAGTGAGATTTATACGGGGGACTTCGGTCCCGAGCCTGGGGCTTTGCTATGATGAATTGACACTTTTTCAGAGTTGCCTACAAATTTCAAGTCGAGCGGTGTACCTACGTACTCTGAATGAACAATGAGACGAGGCGGGTAAGAGTTGCCGCCGTTATGACTTGGAAACTTTTAATGTCTCTAATGAGGTAAAGCGCTCATAAATATCTCCATTTGTAAGATTAGTGGCTCTTTACGAAGTAGAATGCGCAACATGTAAATAAAATAAAAATAAAAAAGCCTTTTATTTCCACACAACAGTTTTACAGTTTTACAATTTTTGTTAGTAGAACATATTAATTTAAATTAGACAGTTTAACAATTTTACAATTTTACAATTTGTGTTAGTAGATGTGAAATTTATTATCAATTACTACATAAATATTAGTTGTTGTGTTGGATCCCACATTGGGTGAAGGCCTCCTCCATCTTCCTCCACTTGTGCCGGTCTTTACCGCAGGAAGCCCAGTCCTTCCCAGCTATATCGACAATGTCATCAGACCACCGTCTGATTGGTCTACCTACATTCCTCAATCCTTCTGGTCCTTTCCACAATGATGTTTCCGATGTCCAACGTCCATCAGTATAACGACTTATGTGTCCAGCCCATTGCCACTTGAGTTTCAGTGCCTGTGTGAGAGCGTCAGTTAAATTTGTTTTTCCTCGGATTGATGTGTTTTTAATTTTGTATATTTTCCTTAGGTTTAGCATGCTTCTCTCCATGCTGCTTTGTGTTGATCTGATCCTTTGTTTTACTTTGTTTGTGAACACCCATGTTTGGCAGCCATATAGTAGACAAGGCAACAAGCAGGTATCAAATACAATTTTCTTGAGTTTTAAAGAGTAGTTTCCTTTTAAAATTTCTTTAAGGGACCAAAATTTGCGCCATGCTATGCTTATTCTTCTGGATATTTCATCTTCATTATTTAGTTTATTGAATGATAACTGTTTGCCCAAGTAGATATACTTGTCAACATATTCAATAGTATTATTTCTTACACAAATAGGAATGTTGGAGCTGTTGGACATTATTTTAGTTTTCTTTGAGTTCATTTCTAATCCGACCTTGTGGCTTTCAAAGTTCAAACTGTTTATCATTTCTTCTAGTTCACTTGGATTTTCTGATATTAAAACTATGTCATCTGCAAATCTCAGGTGTGTAAGATAGTTATTGTTTATTTTTATTCCTTTGTTTTCCCAATTTATGTTCCTGAATATTATTTCTAAAACGGCAATGAATAGTTTTGGTGATAGCGGGTCACCCTGTCTAACCCCTCTTTCTATTTTAATTTGTTTTCCTCTTGATTCCAGTTTAACCTTGCTTGTACTATTATTGTAGATATTCATTAATATTTTGATATATTTTTGATCAATTTTTAGGTTACTTAAAGCGTTCCAAATTGATTTGTGGCTTATACTATCAAAGGCTTTGCTATAATCAATAAATGCCAAATATAAGGGTCTATTAAACTCTCTATATTTTTCCATGACATTTTCCAATGTCTGTATATGGTCCATAGTACTGAAGCCTGAGCGAAAGCCTGCTTGCTCAATTGGTTGTGCGTTATCAATTTTATTTGTTATTCGTTTGAGAACAATTGATGCGAAGGTTTTGTATATATTAGCTAGTAAACTGATGGGTCTATAGTTCCCGATGTCTAATGGATTTCCCTTTTTATACAATAGAATAATATCCGATGTGCACCATTGTATTGGAACAGTTTCTGTATCAAGTACAAGGTTGAACAGTTTAGTTAGATGAGGGATTAAGATCGGAGCGCCTAGTTTTAGGACCTCGTTTGATATCCCATCAGATCCCGGGCTTCTATCAGATTTTAGCTTTGTTATTTGCTCGTACACTTCTCTTTCGTCTATTTTTGGAGCTGTAGCATAGTTCTCATAGATGCTAGGATATTGTTCCGAGACGCTGCTGTGTCCTTCCTTATTTTTGTATAATTCTTCATAGAATGATGTTGCATGATCTAATACTTCTTGCCTTGTTCTTGTTACTTTAGATTTGTTTTCTAGCTTCTGAATCCATGTTTTGTTTTTATTTATTTCCTTGAATGCTCGCTTTGTGCTTCTAAATTTATTGAGATTGTAGGTTATTATTTTCTTTCTGTATGATCTGTAGTCATTTCTAATTGATTTGTGAGTGTCCTTGTATAGCTTGCTCAGTTGCCTCCTCATAGCTTTGTCCTTATTCTTTGTATTTATTAATTCTGTTCTCTTATTTATTAATGAAATAGTTGTGTCACTGAATATATTTTGTTTTTTCTTCTTAATGGTATTATTTGTTTTTAATGAACTGTATATTATAGCTTCCTCTAATATATTGTAATAAGTTTGTGCATTTGTAATTCCTTCTAGGCAATTGTTAATGTTAGTTTGTAGGCATTGAATGTAATTATTTATTTCTTCATCTGTTTGAGGGGTCTTAGGTACTGTTTTGAAGTGTTTCCGGTTTTTTTGTGAGATACTCAAAGTTACTGTCACTCGCAGGAGTCTATGGTCAGATGGGAATTTTATTTTGTTTATTATCTCAAAGTTTGTTATCAATCTTGGGGTATTTGTTAATATAAAGTCTATTTCATTTTTGGTGTTAAAATCAGGTGACCGCCATGTCCATTTTCTGTTGGGTTTTTTCCTGAAATATGTGTTGATTATAGATAATTTGTATTCATAAGCATATTCTATTAACCTTTCTCCTCTTTCATTTCTATTACCAATACCATACTTGCCCATAATAAGACTTTCTTTGTCCGTTGGTTTACCTATTTTGGCATTAAAGTCACCAAGCACCAACACTCTATCATCAGCGAGTGAGTGTGCCTTTTTAAGATCAGTATAGAATTTCTGCAAATCTGATTCGCTCGCTTTTTCTGTTGGTGCATATACCTGTATTATTGACATATCTAATTTTCCAAATTTCAATTGCAATAATGCAATTCTTTCAGAAATACCAGTGAAATTGATTATTTTATCTTTTAATGTTTTTCTTATTAAGAATCCCACACCAAACATACCTTTAGTTTGACCGATGTAGCAGAAAATGTAGTCATCATGTTCTTCTATGCTGCATCCGAGTCGTCTTACTTCTGCAAGTCCCAAAATGTCACAATTGATACTTTCAAGTGCATGGGTAAGTTCCAAAAATCTTTCTGGGGATGAAAGGGATCTCACATTGAAAGTGCCTACTTTTATATTTGCTTTGTGTTTAAGACTCTGTTGGTTATTGTGTTGATTATTGTGTTTGACTTGAGATGGAGGGTGGTGGTCTAATTCCCCACGATGACCAGTCGGATTGGGGAATGTAGGTTTTGTAGTTATTGTTTTTGACTTACTTTGATTGTTCATACGGTGGCTGATGGCATTGTCCTATTTGTTCATTGGAGTAGTCGCTGGGTGTGATGATAGTGAGCTGCTTCTCGTTCTCAACACGTCGAACGCGTTGATTCGATTTGATTTAATTATTTGCTGTTTGCTGGGTTGTTTGGGTAATGTAGGAGATGCAGATTCCTCTCTTTTCCGCTTTTCCATATTTGGATTCCCTTCTTTTACGATGAGTTTGTTGTTTTTTATATAGGCAAATTTCCCTTTTTTTCTTTCTTCTTTTAACTGGTTTAATAATTCTTTCCTCTTCGCTAGTACGTCTTTGGAATAGTCTTCCGATAAGTATAAGTCTTTTAGATTTTTCTTCTTGGACATTATTTCGTTCTTTTTCCATGAGTTTACGAGCGATAGTAATATTGGCCTTACTTTACTTTTGTTTTCGTCTTTCTTTCCAATTCTATGTATGTAATTGATGTCCCTTTGTTCTAGTTGCACATGCAGATCTTCTCTAATTTTTAACGTAATTTTTTCAAGTAAGTCTGACGATGATTTTTCAATTTCATGCAATCCATAGATTATAATATTATTTTTCCTCTTATAGTTTTCGATGATGGCAATGTCTTCTTTTAATTTATTGTTTTCTAATTTTAATTGGGCGATTTCTGATGTGATTGGTAGGAGTTTATTTTCCATTTGTGAAATGATGTTGTCAGTCTGTTTTTCCATTTCGATTTTCATTTGATCGAGAAAAATTTGCAAATTCTCCATGGCCTACCAACAACAACAACAACACAACATGTATCTGCTGTTAATTAAGCTTTTGAATGTATAATTTAAGCCCAGGAATTTTATATCGGTTATTATGTAAGTCATAACAGTTTTCTAGGGAAGCAATCGAAAGATAAGCATAAATTGATATTTAAACATACTTTACCCTAACACTCATTAGACCACACGAAGAGTGGGGTCACATGTTGCAGACTGCAGCAGTTGGACAACAAAAAGTATGAAAATTATAAACACCACGCCATGACTTGCCGTCACGAAATCTGTGCTTGCATTCTTGCATATCAAATACCGCTATGATTTCCGACTTAAGGCAAAATAACGATGGTATAGAATAAATATATTAATTTTATCTTTACATCGTGACTGAGTAGAGCAAGAAAATGTGTCTTCTACAAACGGGACTGTAAAATGCGTAGATGAATTTTTAACATCACATTCGACACATTTGTTTTATCTCAATAAAGTATTCCGTATCAAACTGGTTATTCTTAACATGATGACTTCATTCGACCGGTAGAGCTTTGGGCACTCGTCTAAATTATAATAAGCGGGCGTGAGCTCATTCCATAGTCGAATTTAATAAAGACATTATAAAAATATTATTTTTCGATGCGAGGTCGGATTCGGCCAAACTACAACCAACAAAAAGTTTTTATTCTAAAATCGTAAGCCTTGTAGGTAAGTATGATAATTACTTTTTGGATAATAATAATTACAAGAGTAAGATCTACTAAAATCTATAGATTAAAATTGAACCCCACTGATCGCACCTACGACGTAGGAGCATATTTATTTTATTTAACCATTACCTAAGTTACAGTACATTATAATTTAGCCGCGATCAGCACTAGTCTAATTGACTGAACCACACTATAAATAGGGTTTTCGCGTTCCAAAACAAACAGCCAAAACGTACGAGTACCTACGATACAAAACGTAGCAGGGCCGTAACCGCTGATTTAAGCGGCCGCCACACAACAATAGTAGCTTCGGCCGTATGAATAAAACGATATACAAATTTAATCAAAGAGAAATCTATTAGTAAAATGAGAAGCACGGAAGGGAGCGCACCTATACATATTCAACGAGGCACTGCATCACGAACAGGCCAATTTATGCGGCAACTCTTGAGAGTATCGTACTTTAGCTTAGCCATATGTAAACTTGGACTATTTCTTTTGCCGATCAGATTGTCACCTGGTGAACCGGGAGCGTTTATTTATAGGTACTATTCGATTTCAAAACCTATTTCGCTGCTCGATTTAAATTGTACGTTATTTTTTGCCTGCAGCTGTGCGTATTTTCTAATTTACAGTTATTGGCGTTTAACATGTATGAAGTAAAACAAAAAGAAAAACAATTCATTATGGATTTTCAGATAGTCAGATACGTGTTTATTATCTTTTATTTCAGAAGAAGTCACTCCTGACAACTAAACATATACTCCTGTCTTCACATTAAAAGATAATTTACTAACAAATAAAGTTTAATGGCTCATAGTAGGTATAATATCCCAATTATGTTACAAATAATTATCATTTTAATATACCTAGTAATATATAAATTGTTTACACCATTAAAGAGATTTATATTAAAGCCTTAAAGTATGCATGAATATTAAATAGAACATTAACTTTTCTGTAACTATAAATTTTTCTTCATAGTCATGCATATTATTGTTATCATAACACTAGCGACCCGCCCCGGCTTCGCACGGGTGCAATGGCGGCCGGCCGGTACCGCCGCAAACGCTACGTCCCGCAATTTTTAAATCTGTAATATCTTCGAAAATATTCACTTAAATCATACGGTGTAAAGGGCCATATAGATCTATATTAAATGAACAATGTATTCAAGGTATTTAATTGGTTAAGGATTAATGCTGTATTGGTTAAAATCGCTTCGAAAATTAGCCATTATTTGTCGTAAAAAGTAAATGACAAAAAAAAGTTATTGTGGGTTATCCATAAGAGATAGACATATACCATCACGGACTTTTCTGTAGACCTTTTCAATGTGTACAATACTTAGTACATTATTTTGATAAAACTCGTAGGGTTCAGCCTGCATTTGCAATGTAAGCGGAAAAAAAGTAATTATTTACGACATCACATTAGAAACCTCAAAAATAACAGTACTTCTCCACTATTTAATGGATGTTATTATACATATAAACCTTCCTCTTGAATCACTCTATCTATTAAAAAAAACCGCATCAAAATCCGTTGCGTAATTTCAAAGATTTAAGCATACAAAGGGACATAGGGATATAGGGACATAGGGACAGAGAAAGCGACTTTGTTTTATGTAGTGATTTCCACTTCTATATCCCTACAAAAGCAGTTCTACAAGATACGCATTTATATTGTTTACATAAATATTTAACTTTACTTATGATTATTTATTTATAGTTTATAAATCTATGTGAGTTATTCGATGTTCTTATTGAGATTAAATATCCAAGAAGCTTAAAAATTAACACTAAGAAAATTGTTAACTTCATCTTATAAGTTTTAATATGCAATTAAACTTATCGTCAATCCTAGTATTATAGTTAAAAAAGTATTGCTTTCCAATTAACAATTTACTATGTTTATTCAAATTGAATTCAGAAGTGGTATCGCTATAAATGGTAGCAATATAATAGCAGCCTTAGACATATTTGAATATCTTGGTTAACATCGGAGAGTGGCCATTGTTGCTTGGGCCCAGTATGGACTTAATTAAGAAGGGAATAGGTGGAAGGATCTACAGGCATTTAGACCGTCTCCACACAAATTTAATATCTTTGTACATTATTACAATTTAGTGCCACGGTAAAATATGTAAACATATCAATTATCAATATGCAAAACAACATAGAACGGAAGCAATAAATTCGATTACATTGTCTTTTAATCAATGCATTGAACAAATTAAAAATTTAATCTACTGTATGTATTTAAATTATTTTCCTTGCGCGTTAGTCACGTTGGTGCATTTTAATAGAAGATGGTGTAAGATATAACGATTTTAATTTCAATTGTAGCTATATTTTCATAGTATGATCGTATAGGGACACAAGATGTTCCATCGTCCATAATAACGAAGTTGTATGCGGTCTGTATTCACCATTTGGGAGTGATATTGCATCGTGTTGTAGACGCACTCAACATTATTTATTGCTTTCATCGCTACCAAGAGTCAATGTGCTCTTATACCGAGCATATAAAGAAGTCTAAAACGTGAAATAAGGAAACCGTTTAAGGAACATTTTTTACTTACTTTGAACTACTATTCAAAGAATTCCTCGTAAACAGCTGACGACTACCTTATTTATTACTGTTCGAATTTATGAATAAAACAATAATAAAAAAGTCTTTGTGCAATTGTAATTTAACACCTGACATTAGATACTATTGCATTCGAGATTGTTCATCAATAATTACAATTAAGCTTTTCTCCATTAATTAAAGAAAGCCGTCCCTTTAAGCCCGTCCATGGAATAGGTATATTACCTACTGAGCGTAACAAATGAACCAGAAATTTTAATGTATGTAGCCTTTATACGATCAATTACGCACACATTTAATTGTTTATTGATTCAGTGGAGAACGTAGCTCGTAATTAAAATAGTTTATTTTAGTTGTTTGGCTAAGCGCGTTTTTCTACTGCGAAATACAGGAAAATTATAGGGAGCAAGCACAAAGGTTGAAGCGAGAAAATTATGAAGAAAATATAGAAATATACCTACCTAATGATTAATGACTTAAATAATTTATTTATTTAAATCAATGCAGCACGTAATTTCTACAACTTTGAATGAATTGAAAAATATTTTTGTAAATTGGAATGGGCTACGAAAACTGAAATAAGTATGTACCTATACATTATACCTATGTGTGATTTAAAGTAGGTATAGAACTCTACATTGTGCGTTTCATTACATTTACATAATATATGCATTCATTAATATATGCGTGGAAAACGATTTTGATTACGAATTTAAATCCAATCTCGCGTCAACACTTTTGAAACGTTAATAGCTAATACCAACATATAAACAAAATTCCACTATTTGTAGAAATATTCATTTCTGACCTTCTCCGCGCCTCCTCTAATATTAAGGCATTCAAGAGGAGCTCGCGGAGTTACTGCAGGGATATAAATTAAATGCTTACGTTTCGCTTGCCCCGCTAGTTTAATTAAGCGTCTCCTTTGTGCCTCCATGTGCGTACACATTCAACATGTTCCGTCTTATCCCTTGGGCTACTTGAATTGCATAGACGATACTGTTTATTCTCAAACGCTATTAATCAAATTCTTGGACGGACTACACGCAAACAAAATAATAGTTAAGCTGCAAATAATACTGGTAACATAGGATTAATCAGTCTAAAATATTCAGAAATGTAATTTTGCATATGCTGGTTCGTACAGCTTGTAAAGGGAAATTTCCCTAAAACAAAAATTCATGTTCAATTTTTACTTACATGCCGGTGGGATTAAAAAATTAAAGTCCATTCGCCCTTGCCCCATATTTCGTCAAAAATTCATCATGTCTGACATTTTTATTATAGCGCCCGAGCGATGACGTTAAGTACTTACAGAGCATAATTTTAAAGATGACTTCTCACTTTTGTACACTGATTCAACGTACGCAGAATTTATAAGGACACATGCATTCTACCAAATGGATTTTCGAAAACTAAAAAACTTCAAGCCGTTGACTCTCCGGGTCTTTTGAATACAAAAGGCATTTTTTATCTAACAATCGCGACTTTCTCTTGCGCAAGGGTCCCAAAAACGTTATTGTTCGATACGTTTGTAAGGACAACTTTCTCTCTGTACTCGAACGGAAAGCTTTATCTCAAAAAACCGAGACGTTTTAAAAAAGTTAGTAGAAATCCAGCGATCGTCCTATCCGACCGCCTGGACAATCGTAACGATACTGAAAAAACGGTATTCTTTTATCCAGAAATCTCTTAACGAGGTTAGTTTAGGCAAACTTTTGTGATGTGATCTTTTTATTACGTTTTATTTTGGTCCCATATGAGTTCGAATGTTATATTACCCTTTCGAAGTAAAGAATTTTCGATCGTCGGATCACTCTCCTCGCGCAGGCAGGGGATGCGCAAGAGTGAGCGTGACAAGGAGATTTTAGCAGTGTAACTTCAATCGGAACAGAGAACACGTTTGGAAAATAATTTGAATACCGAAATACAGATGGCTTCTTTTATCTGTAGAGCTTTGAAACCGCTTCAGTGGACTACAAGTTAATTAAGGTTTGGCCATCAATTAAATATTGGCTTTGATTGTTTTCATTTTGCCGATGAAGCTGTGTTCTTGATTTATGCACGAGTTATATTTTTAATTAAGACATAAGTACATAGCGGAAACTTATTCAATATTGCTTTGAATTATTTTAGAAGGCGTATTTCTCTGGACAAAGATTAAAATTGAAATTCTGAAATATGTTTTTCTAATAGAAATATCTAAAAGCATAACCAGCACATACCTAATGGCTATTAGTAAATACAATAATAGGAAAACATAAACGTTATAATATGTTTATATTATTATTTGTACCATACATACCAAAACGACTGTAGGTATTGAATATATGTATTTGGCAATACAAATATACGGAACTGTGATGTCCAATAAATAAATGAGACGGAAACGCTTACTCAGAGCAGACAAATACTGTTTGGTAACTCATAATCCGGGGCATAAATCCATGCGGTCAAATCCCGCACATTCGTATCTAGGACGATGCATTCGTTCACTGAGCGAAACACCAAAATTTATTGGGTTAGTAGTTGCCTAGGTCGATAAAACGAGTGTCGCACTCAGAAGGACGTAACTCTGGAAATCGACGAAAAAATATACGACTTTCGAGCAAAAGAAACAGAGCGAGATTTTGCATGTTGTCGATCTGAGACTGTATGACTGAAGTGAAATGCGCAGTGCAATTTTGTGATATCTTTTTCACTCGTTCAATGTTGAAGCGGCTAGGCGACATACGGACGTTATAGTGTGGAATTAGCATATTTATTGCTAGTTACGCGACAAAGTAAATTTATCCCGGCCCACTGGTTCTGGGACATACGGAGTGTTTTTACATTGTATCTCCCGTTAATTTCTTGTTAGGTTACCCCCAGGGCTCAGTTTTGAAAGTTGTCAAATTAACTAAATGTAACTTACCTATATTCAGTTGGAATGTATAGAATTAATGAATATAATTACCATTAAATAGATAAACTATCTAGTCAACATTTTAATTAATAAAAATTTGAACAGGTGAATAATGAATATACTTAAATTATTTCTATTTAATAAGTAGGTAAAGGAAATTTTACGTTGAAAATAATATTTAAAACAAAATACAAAATCTCATTCAAAAATCATATCCCACCAGATAAAATAAATCTTTAATCTCGAGAAGGAAAATACGCCATGCCTTCGTGTGCATTTGGGAAAGCTAAAGAATTGAATTTTAAAATTTTCTGAACTGTATTCTATCAAAAAATATTATTTACCTACCAATAAGTTATGGATATGATAATGAGTTGCAACTTATTCTCAAATCATTCAAGACTCCAAAACTCTAAACAAAATATATACCTACTTAGGTTTGTATCAATTATTTATGACTTATATAATAGCATTTATCTACGACAATACAAGAAAAAAAATAACTACTTAAATTTGTTAACAAAATCGTATTCCTAACTCGCAATGAATTTTATGAAAATAAAAGTAAGTATTTAATTCGCTTAAAATATTTTTAAAAGTTTAAACCTCATCCTTCCAATTTTCCTTTTATCAAACCTGTTAATTCTCAACAATATCTGCATACATTGAACGTTCATTACCTGAAAAAGAAAAGAAATTACAATTAAAAATTTCATTTTTAATTCATCCAAAGCTAAGCGACGAATGCTCTCGGCAATACGATCCGTCATTATAAATAGGTAGCGTCTACCTGCCCTCGACACATAGCCGAGCGCACATACACACACTACGTAAACGCCTCTGACGAAACCGGTCTCTTTCGCCGCCGGCATACAAATGTACTGTCCTACCAATATATAGCTCGTCCTTCATCAACACCAAAACATCTCATAAATCTGTCTCGCTCGCACACATGAGCCAACTTCACTTCGTGTCACATGGCGACCAATCAGAACGACCCGTTCCATCGCCATATTGAATGACGCGACACGGCTGCCACCTAACCGAACTAATGCAAATGACGCGTCCGAGCGTTTTCCAATTTGTTTTTGTGAGTTTTTCATAGATTTTCGCGTTGTTTCTAGTTAAATTTGTGCAAAATTAGTGTTTTAGTAAGTGTTGAGTTTAATTTACATCAAAGTTTTATAAATTTGTTAGATTATCACCGGAAAACAAAAGTGTAAACAGGACGCCAAGGTATTATTAGTACCAAGCTTAGTTGGAATGGTTTGTTTTGAAGTGGTAAAGTTAAATTATTTAATGAAGTCTTTAAACGAATCTTTGAACAATATTTAAAATATTGTTTTTATGTGAATAAGCATAATAAATGTCCATTGAAAGCTGAATCACAATTTTAATTGTTCCAACAAGAATACTTGTCATGAGGTTTTGTTTATATTAGAAGTTTTCTTTTGTTTATTTTTAATATATGTATCGTTAAATAATTAATATATTAATCAATCAGAAAAAATGTAAAAAGCAACAATAACATGCCTATAATTGATAGAATACTGTATCATTAGTAGAGAAATTAAACTTACCAAAGCTATTTAAAATAAACCTACTAATAGTTAAGGAAATCGTTTAAAATTAATTAAGATAATTTTATTAAGGGTTTACATGTTATTATTTTACTGAAAGGCCAAACAAAAATTATTTTAATACCGCATAACCTCAAAAGTACTACTGCTCTAATTTCTAAATGTTTCTAAAATTGCGTTATATATGCCTTTTAGTATTATATTAAAGGAGTATTAATTAACATACAACTAATTTAATTGACTATCAATAAATATTAACTAATATTTGACTATAATATAGCAAAACTAACATTATTAAACACTTGAAGGGCTAATGCCAAAAGCTCCGTCGGCCGCGCATGCGCTGTTTATCTGGCTACCATTTTATTTTATGAATACCTACTCACAAAACATATTGTCTGATAAAATTATAAGTAGCAATTTATTGAAAATAATAATTGTTTTAATTTAACTATTATTATTATGGAAATGTGTGATAATTTTTAATATTTGATTCCAGATACATTATGCACCTGCTCATAAACATAATATGTACTAACTTTTAAAAGAACCGAACTAGAAAAAAATAAAGAAATAAAATAAAGGTAACTAAAAGAAAACATTTGCTCTAGCCATGTAGGTAAATTTGCAGTCATCATTGTCATTTGCGTTTATACTACAAGACAAACAGTCTTGTTTTACATTTTGCATAATTAACGTTAGTTGAAATCGTTTATCATGCGGATTTTAATGTACAGGAAAAACAATTTTTCTCAAAACATTACGTTTAAGTCGACGGGTGAATATTCCTTAAACAGTTCAAGTTAGATAAAGATAAAACTGGATGCGCATTGCGCACTAGTGCGATATTGTGAAACTTGGTCGCGCTTAACTTTGAATCTCAAATTGTGTCCTGATTTATAATGAGTTTTTCTTCACAGAAAAGCTACCTACACGAGTTTAACGTTGTTATTCTGAAATCATGAAGTTTTTTGACGGGTTTAACTTTATCGTTTATACATCTTTATTCATACATTATTCTGTTATACATTTATCTGTTACTATTGCAATATATCTTATCTTCTTAAACCACTGAAATATTTAACAAAATTTCGGTACAATATATTTTAAAAATATCTGCTATTTTTACATTTATTATCTGTTCATACTGCAAAGCAAGCATTGCAGAAATAAAGTACGTTGCCAAGTCTTTCTTAAGCGCAAGAAGTGAACCGAAAGCCAAAGATTTACTGGAAAATTTTTGGAAGTCAGCCGCACTACATTCGCGGAACTTTAATTGATTACCTCCTAGTAAATAACATGTATTATGTAACGTTACCATCTTTAAGTTAATTTATAATCATAATTCATAACCAAATTTATTAAATTAACTATGAATAGGTATCATAAACTCTTGAGTAAGCTCATTTGTATTATTTTTAGAAAATTTGTAAAATTAGCGAAGCATTAACATTTTAATTTAAATAAACGGTAGGACTAAGCCTACTTAAACAAATTTACAACGATCGTTACTCTTAAAGGTGACCCAAATTACCATGAAAAAAAAGTTTAACAGCCCTTTATTTCAGAACAAACAGAGGCTGTTGGTGGGAATCCCGTGTAATCCTGGCCACTTATCACGCGTGCAAAATGCAAATTCGAGCCGGACCGGTGTAGGTACGCAGAATTAACGAAAACTTAAACCTGACCGGAATCATGCGTCACGAAAATTGTCAAAGTTTGCATGTTACTGGCTTCTGCTCGTATCAAACTGTAAACTGGATAATCTCAGCTGGAACAATTTAGACCCGAAAGACACGCTCTCGAATAAACTGTGGCCGGGAGAAATATGCGCATTTACTATTTAACACAGTATCAAAAGGTGTCGTAGGTATATGAATGTAGGCAGTATTTACGAGTGTAAGTACCGCATGATTGAGTTCTACGAAAGACCTAGCGAGTAGTACTCACATATCGAGGCGTGCGTTAGATGTATTGCGTAGCAATTACGGGATGTTGTTTTACCATTTTTAGTTTGACGTTATAAATGTTGAAACCTATTAGCCGCTACTTCATTAAATAGTTATTCAAATACAAGACTTACATGGCGTGGAAAATTGAATAGCAAAGTGTCGTTATAAGAAACACTTTCTTTTAAAATTTACTTATGTATACGCAACTAATTATACGCATAATTAAATCCTAACGTAAACACAATTCCAAAGAGATTCTTAGAAAACATTATTTTTAAAGAAAAAGTACTCTTAATCACATTATAGTATGGGTTTATTAACGAGCTTATTAATCCTAAGTATGAACAAAATAAAGTCGGTAAAGGAACGTGATCTATCTAGGAAATAGCTATAATCATTTTCTCTATGCTGTGTAACGTTCGTTTACAATCGAGCTATAATCCGACCACTTTAAGAGGGTACATTAAGACATACTTAATTAAGCCGTAATTCGAGATGAAACATTAATTTTATCCGCAGGTCCTATAAGCGGCTAATCTTCGACCATTTCCCCGCGCCATGGTCTGCCGAATCCCGAAGCTTAACGCCTGTTTGTTAGCTGTAATACGCTTTTAACACCTGCGTTTCAGACTTATGTAATGTGTGAATGAAATAATGTATATTTTGTATAGAGTGTTGAGTAATATGTTGAGTTGGCGTTTGACCGCGATGCGTAGCACGTTGGCAACCAAAATAGACATACTTATTTTATTGATGAAATGAAAAGAATAGTCTTTGAAATATTTTTCGGACTATTAGTTTTGTTAGGTTAATGGGTATATTTTAAGGGTTAATTTATTTTATAGCTCAGCCTAGTGATGATAACAAATATAAATAAATATGATATGAATAGGTAGGTAGTAACATATTTTTGGTAAATCAATGGGTTATTTGCGTTATTTGACATGAGATTTTTTTTATATTGGTAAGTAGGTAGATGATAATATATTCAATAGTACCAACCTAATAACACCCTATCTGAAAGCAAAAAAAAAAAACTTGTTAGCGGTTTCAACTGAAAATAAACATGCACTTTGCTATCAGTACCTATGGAGCGACGGTATGGAGCTTTCATTCATTCCATTTATTAAAATAAAATAATTTTAGATCTGAACCAATTACGGAAATAATTATTTGATAAATTGTTGACGAACTAACAAACAATAAATCATGATAAAGCAGCCAGTTGATAATTTATCAATGTTTACTTTGAGCTATTAATGAGTAATGAGATAATTGCATTATCTATTTTGCGTTTAATTAGATCACTATTACGTAGTCTATCATGTAGGTAATAAGTCGCCTCGTAACATGACAGGTACTCAACTATAAATACGTTTATTGCTCAATTTATAACACATATTATCTTGTAATTTCTGTTATTGAAACATAAAATAATTACTAAATAGATAAGAAACTTCTCAAAATAAAGTGCACTTTAAAAGCAGGTCTTGGTGGAGGAAATACGCTAGATACCTAATATCGTTACATTTGTTCAAATTATAAACTGCAAAATATTATTTGTTTTTTAGATAACTCGCCGGGTGTTTAGGTGTGGAAGAGAAGAAAAGAAAGGCTTAGTTAACAATAAATTGGAGCTAAATTCCATCTATTAGTCTTCAGCCCAGGTGAACGTATCTGCATATTTATGACTGAGGAAACCGTCTTAAGGGGAGCGTCTAAGCTTAAAAACGACGGTAAATGTATGAGGTATTTTTTTCTGCCGCAAGTTTTAACAAGATCCACCTTATTTATGCTGCAGGGGAGGGTATTTGAGCAGATTTATTAACAGACGCGTGACGAATCAGGGAATTCAGGAGAGATACGTTTAAGCTGTATTTAAATTACATTTTACTTTATATACACGCGGGAGCCACAAATTTATACGATAATACATCTAAAGGTATTTGCTAAACAACGTACCTCATTTATATAGGTCTACATTTACTTCAGGAACTTTTAAATTACCAATTGTTTTTATTGTCAGCAAATATCTAATAGTATTTATTATCTAGTAAAATATGACGTGCATTCTAAACTCGGCTCACATAGTTCCTGTTAACATTTCACGTATGGTCATGCTCGTATAAAGGATATTGACATAAAAGGGAATTAGGGAATCAGGAAGGGTCTTATGCACTGGCATATCTGAGTGCAAATCAGTCAGAGGTGAATAAAGGTCAGCCATTTGATAAGGCTGATAAGCAAATTGTTGACAACGTACTGCTTTATTTATGGAATTAATTATTTCTCTTTGTATCCGAGTGGATAATTCTTTAGAGTTTAGGAAAAGGCTTGATACATAAGGCTTTTAACACATATATGAGATTAAATCTGTAGAATAAATATTTTATCGTCATTCCCGCGGAAGATAAAAAAGCAATGTTCTGACAATGTTTCTTAATATGTAAATTGAAACGCAATGAAGCACCGGGGTTCTAGACATTCTTTCTTTAACAAAGAAATTCTCATTAAAACTACCGCGACGCCTGACTAATTACAAACGGTAAGTACAGCTCTCGCCAAACTTTGTGGCCGGCCCGAACTAGGCTCATTGCATTGCGCAGTAACACAAAATCAGGTATTAGCGGGACGCACAAGGGCTTGGGGGCAGGGCCACACCCCGCGCGCCCGCACCGCTCACCCGTGACGCGCGCGCCTTAGTGTGAGTGCTACGTCCGTACACGAATCACGCACTTGTGAGCTCTGCGAGTACTGTCGCGTTCAGAATTCGTTCGATCGTTTTTTATTTACATTTATCCTATTATTACCTAACCTATATGTTTTACAAATAACACATACATTTTATATTATATTAAAATAACCTATGAAATAAACATGAACGATGTTATAATCAACAAATAAAAATAAATTGACAATATGCTAAAAAATGTTTTATAAAATTGTTTGGTTGATTACGTATTGACCACTCGACTGTACCATGCGCAAGTTCGGACTCGCGACTATATTCAAGGCGGTCACAAAGTTTGGCGCGGACTGTAACTGAAAACTTAACACCCTATAGAGAAAATTGTAACAAACGCAGCTAATTTTCCTGGAAATACTATGAAAACAATAGGAAAAGTTCTATCTACTACCTAGATGAATCATTTTAACTGGTACCTATTTTTCTTATCCATTCCAATATTATTATTTAAATCAGCAAATAATTAAGTAATAAAATTGAAATCTACGACCGGGCTTTATATGTGGCAATAAATATTATAAAAAAATAAGTATTCACAAGTTAGCCAAGTTAATGAGCGCTCCATAAATAGAGTCATGTATAATTTATTAAAAGCCACTTGCAGTTTTTTGGCTTAGCTTGCGAACGCGAAGACTGCTCGCTTATTTACTGCGGCTTAACTAAAGCTGTTGCATTTTTTTTAAATTAATGGTTTCTATTTTTAATTCGACATAATGAAACACATTTATAATATGACAATTAAAAATTTTATAAGATGTATCTACACCTACAGAAATTTAAATTGTCATATTCTAAGTATAATTTTAAGTGCATAGAGTAGGTAGATATAATTATATTCAAAACAAATCAATACGGGTCATTACAGTCAAAACAATGTACATTTCAGAATAAAATAAAAATAAATGTTCACGGAGCAAGCGTTACATGTGTCAATTGTTTCGATATGCATAAACAGTTATGAATTATGTAAAGAACTCGCTATTCCGCTGCGTTAAAATAAGTTTTACACGACGTTTTGTTTTCAAATATTGTTTTCGATCGCTTCCTCGTTGCCATAGAATAAAAATCGATAGACCACCTGCTATAACATCTAAATAAAAGACTGTTTTCAACATTTTACACATCATAAACATCAATAACCTCGAACAATATAAATCGTATGTTTCGAAAACGCCCCTAATTTAGTACGTGTACGTAATTGAAACTCGGCCGCGGCGCTGTTAGGAAATTTCGTTTGAAATTTGAATTTTAATAAAACATAACGTGCTCGTGTATTCATACGTCACATCAATGCTTGTTTCCAGGGCCTCTATGTTCACAATTTACGTCCCTCGCGGGAGACGAAGAGTAATGTCGATTGGAGCAGAATAAAAAAATCGCTTAGCCGACCGACAAGTTCAGCCAATTATAAACGACAAGCATCAGACCGTCGCGTTGGCACAAATTTAGCGCTATAATGCAAAGTGAACAAGTTACAAGCTCAACAGTATGGCACCCACTTGATCATTTTCCTTACAAACCTCAATATAGGTATACTAATAATTCTAAGAACTATACCGAAATAATATTCATACTCGTACCTCTAATTGCGTTTAAATTAACTGTTATCCGCTTTTCAGAATCTATTATCTGCATTCTCCCTTCATTAAAGGTGCGTTCGAAAAGTTAAAAAGTGGCTCGGAATGAATCATGGCGTGCGATCCCCATGATATATTACACCAAAGCTGGCACCATAAAGCAAACGGCGTGGCACTGCGATACAACGATAGCGACACAGGCCCGACAGACACCAGAGATCGCGTCTGTTTTCAGAACGCAAAATACAGGGTGTCTAAAATTAACAATTCACAGATAAAAAATCTGATACGGCTACGAAAGGTGCAATAAATAAATAAATAAATAAATAAATAAACGTACGTATTTTTATTCTCTATTTATAAAAGATGTTTATCATTATAAGAACTTGTTATAACGTAAACAATTAAGCGATATGGAGGTAGTTATGAATGCATATACAATAAGCGCTATTTTAATTATAATCAGTCTCCCTCGATACTTAAAATAACACAATACCATAAAACACTATAACGAATATGGAAGTGGTAAGAAGTCGTTTAATGTTCATTTATTATCAGCTTTACAATAATTATTCCGTCACCTTCGAATTGTTGGGAATATCACATGGAATTTAATTATTTTAATGAATAACTTTTTTATTGATAATTATTTGATTTGGTAATCGCAATCTTATTTACCAAAGGTATGTCACCTGTCAGACACGTTATACTTGTCTGCTTGTTTTTCTTCAATTCAGTTTTAAAAGAAATATTAGGTACTTGCAGTCAACACAAACATAACACAAGTGCAAATTTAATAAACAAAACTGGAACGACCTGTGTACGACTCCCACATATTTTACTCACCAACACAAGAACGTAATGAAGCAATTATATATCGATATTTTTATGCATAAAATACTTGGCGGATATCTGGTTAGGCCGCGACGGAA
Organism: Colias nastes; assembly: GCA_907164665.1. Taxonomy (NCBI): domain Eukaryota; kingdom Metazoa; phylum Arthropoda; class Insecta; order Lepidoptera; family Pieridae; genus Colias; species Colias nastes. The sequence continues at coordinate 24,122 of CAJQZM010044458.1, forward strand.
TAAGAAATAAAACAGCGCAGAGGTTATTGTTGGCTCGGGTAGGTGTGTGAGTCTCGGTTATCGAGCTTTTAACCCGACGTGCGACATGCCAAGACATCGACAAGATTTATCACCTCACTAGCTCACCACTCATTTGTATTTCCCCAGCGGAATAAATTTCGAATAAACAACTGAAATGATTGAACTTATTGTACGTGATTAGCGGATAAATCTACAATTCGTATCGTAAAATCGTCCATATTTGTCCTTCATTCATTTTAAAAGTATGTGAATATTTACGACGTTTTATGTCACAATAAACGGAGTATGGACCACAACAATTAATTCCGTACAAATTTCGTCAGCTTTTGTCTTTTGAAATGCGCGAGGATTAATAGTGTCAAGTTCTTCAGAAGAGATATTTTTGTAGTGGATTTATTAAACTGGTTTTAATTAAATCACAATGTAACCCACTTTACACACAAAGAGTTAAAAAATTAATGTCCCATTGAAATAAATTTATCAACAACAACGAACTGAAATAATATTCATAGCATTTTCAATAATAAGAACCAATGTCCAATACTAAATACCTATTTATTTATTTATTTTTGTCTTAGGTTAACCTTATTCTTGTTTAAGCCAATTTAAAGTCCAATTCTGGAAAGACGATCTGCTGTCTATTCAGTATAGATCAATATATTATTATCATTAAGTTTGTAATTTAATAAATAATTAATGAAATTGGGAAAGCTTAAGAAATCAATTATGCCTTTACCCATTTCTAACCACATACGTGGGCCACACTGAAAGTTTTGCGTAACTCATATGTAAAACAATTTATTTGAGTAATATTATATTTACTACTTTTTAAAGTATTCTCCGTTACATTTAAAAGACTTTTTCATCCGTTCAAACCATTTCTGGAAACATGAGGACCATTGGTCCGAGGGTATGTTTTCTGCGTGCTGTTTGAAAGCAATCACGGCCTCTTCTGGCCACGTAAATGTCGAACCACTCATTGAATCTTAGATTTTTGGGAAAACGAAGAAATCGCACGGAGCTAGGTAAAGACTGCGTGCGGCATGGGTCACGTGCTCTATGTTTTCAGAAGCTAAAAATGACTTTGTTTTGTTCGCGGTGTGCGCCGAAGCACTGTCATGGTGCAACAAGGTGCAACTTCTAGGTCGCTTTTCCCTCATTTTTTCTAAGACATTGGGCAAACAAATAGTAGTGTACGACTCAGCATTAACAGTATTTTGTTGCTCAAGTGGGATAGTGCAGACAGAACCCGTCTTAGAGAAAAAAAACGCAATCATTTGTTTGTCGACCCTTCTCGCCTGCCTCAATTTTGTTGGTTTGCTGTCACTTTCAAACACCCAAAAAGAATTGTTGGTGATTTCTTTCTGGAATATAACAATATATTCATGTTTCATATCCTGTTACGATATTATACACAGCATTAGAATGTCCGTGATTGTACTTTAATAGCATTTCTTTACATCAATCTACTCGATGTCGTTTTTGTTCTGGAGTGAGTTTGTGAGCAATCCACTGGCAACAAAGCTTCCTAACTTTGAAATGTTCATGTAAAATTTTCTGAGTTGGGCTCATACCAATCCCCAAATGTCCTCGAATCTCCTAATAAGTGATATGGCAATTTTCTTAAATTAGTCGTCTGACGGTAGCCATATTTTCCTCCGTGATCGCAGTTGAGGGTTGACCTTCACGAATGTCATCATGGAGAGAAACATGGCCGCGATGAAATTCAGCATATCAATGCCTTACAGTCCTCAACTGAGGTGCTTCCCTCCCAAAAGTATTTTAAAGGCGAGCAGTGCAAGTTTTCGGAGAAAGCGAACTTTTAAAATCATAAAAAATCATCGCTCTAAAATTGTTTCGTATTAGTTCCATTTTTGCTACGGACAACGAACTTCAAGTTGAGATCAAAAACAATTGACAAGCGCTTCCCGCCAAATTTTTTTTTCTACAGCTAATGAGACTTCATATGTTAAAAAAATATAACATTCAAAATTCTAACATTTATGGTTGGCCCGCAACGCAAAACTTTTAGTGTGCACTAGGTATAAGAACATATAACCTGAAATGTGATAAAAAGTTGGTATCCAAAAGACCATTAGTTTCGTACACTGATAAGATGGGCCTAATACTCTTTGAGCATTTATCTTTAAGATTAATGAGCCAATTTTCTTAGTTGGCTATAAAAAGAATCGCTACGACCTCGCAAGCAATCGCTTTCCATGGGACTTAAGTTTAATACGCTGTCTTTTTATACAGAAAATGACAACTATAAAATAATTCTGAAGAATCATTCTTTGCATTGTAATAAAATTCCTCCCGATCGGACGGTATTCTACTAAAATTCGAACGGTGTAATACCATACACAGAGGAATATTTTTCAAAAAAAGCAATTATCAGAACAGAAAATTCCCCCCGTCCCCTGAGTGGGATACAAGAAAACAAATTGGATTAAAGTGTCAAAGGTGAAATAAAAAACTCGCATATTGTTTATCTCCCGCGATATCTGTAGAGCGTCAAGTCGCTGATGCGATGTGCGCCTAAACAAAATTTGATTTGCAAAAACCGACTTAGTTCGAACAATGATACTGTTCAAAATAATAAAACACTTCTCCATCAAAAGTCACACCAGCAATATAATCATATTTGCATTTAAAACGGTAAGTAAACATAGAGTCGAGTGTTTTGTAAATGGGCGGTAGCATGTTTATGTGTCGTTTATATGACCTGGTAAACGTAAGGATTGCTCGTAAAACGAATTGGTCAGCGTTAAAGCATTGTGAATTGTTGCCGCAACAAAATCGTGCGGAACGGAGCGTTGCTACTGCGTCATCGCGGCGTCACGTCCCCGCGCCGTGCGATTGGCCGCGGATGACCTTACCACTGTCCTCTACTACCACTTCGACTTGCCACGCAGCCGCCGAGCAGTTAACTCCTTCGCTAAAATTAATTGTACCAAACGCACTCTTGTAATTTTGAGTAATAAATTTTAAACGCGCAAATTTATTTTCGACTTTTTCGCCACCCTAAATCCATTGAAACATAAACATTTCTGGACCTTCGACCCCGGATCCTGGATTTTGGAGACGCAATCGGCGAAGAAGTCGCAAAATTACAGTGCAGTTTGGTAAGACGGCCAGCTAATTTATCCAACCCTGTAAAGCTTCATCTGAATGATACTGTGCTTTGTATATTCCAGAGCTTTTGGTGTTGCTTGCCTCCTCACGTGCTTTTACGCAACCGAAGAATCTGCTTCACGTGGCACGTAAGTACTTGTAGCTTTTTACTTCAGTCATTATGTCGCTATCTGAACAAAAGGAGCTTAAGGAATTGAGGAAAAAAAGGGGTTTAATTAAATGTAGATTAACTAATTTTAAAAAATACGTTTCTTCGTTTGAAAATGTTGACCTTGACACGCATCAGAGGGCAGAACTAAAACTACGTATACCAGGTGCGCAAAGTTTAATGAACGATTTCAATCAAGTACAAAGTAAAATCGAAGATCTTGTCCCGGAGTCAGAAACGGATAAACTCATAGAATCACGCGTCGAGTTTGAGAGGGAATATTATGTTGTCCTGGCGATGCTGGACTGCATGGTAAACCCAGATAGTTCCGAGGATAGATCTGTTAATAAATCCATTGACTGTTCCTTAGCGCACGACCATACGACCTGTAACAATTTTAGTAACGATTCAGTAAAATTACCGACTATTTCTGTACCTAGCTTTGACGGTTCACATGAACACTGGGTAGAATTTCGCGACACGTTTTCGCCTTTAATTCATGATTCGAAATCAATACCACCAATTCAAAAATTTCACTATTTAAAGGCGAGTTTAAAAGGTGACGCTAAAATCGTAATAGAAAACGTTGAATTCTCATCCAATAATTATCTGGTTGCATGGGAGCTTTTATTAAACCGCTTTAATAACACGCGATTGATAGTGCAAAGTCACATTAAAGCAATATTTTCCCTACAAAATGTCTCCAGAGAATCAGCTTGTCAATTGCACAATTTAATCGATACAGTTTTGAAAAATTTACGTATTCTTAAAATTTTAGGGGAACCCACTGAATATTGGGACACATTAATTATTTATATCGTGGTATCAAAGTTAGATCCCATCACTGAACGCGAGTGGGAACAATTTAAGAACACCTTTTATAAAATACATAAGGACAAAACTATTAAGCTACATGATTTATTGGAATTTATTAAAGAAAAAGCCGATTTATTAACTACACTTTCCGTAAATCACAGTAAACCTAGTATTTCAAATAATTCAAATAAATTTTCTACTTACCAAAATAAAAATTCATCATCCAAAATTCATTGCAACATAGTTTCGGATAACAAACATTCTAAATCGCAATCCAATAAGTCGCGCAGCCATTACAAGTCATGTTTATTATGTAACGAAAGGCATCAGCTATATTCATGCCAGAAGTTTCTCGACTTATCCCCGCAACATAGGTTTAATTTCATAAAGGATAAAAGCTTATGCATTAATTGTATGCGTCCAGGTCATTCGGTTGGTACTTGTCTTTTTGGTCCGTGTAGAAAGTGTGAACAAAAGCACAATAGTTTACTTTGTGATGCAATTAAATTATCACCAATTAAGCAAAATACAGTGACGTTAACTACGTACGAGCACCCCTCGCTTACTAATACGCATTCCGTTACATCAGATAACGCACACATGCAACTTCAATGTATTAATCACGCACAAACCGTTATGCATACAAAGGATGACAATTCTTCGCAACAGATTGTCATATTGTCTACGGCGATAGTTGAAGTATGTAATGAATCGGGTGAGTATTATTGCGCACGCGCAGTTTTAGATAGCGGAAGCGAACGATCTTTTATTACGCAATCTTTAGCTAATAAATTAAATTTACGAATATTACAGTCCACTCAACATATTCACGGTGTAGGTAATTCTATTACGCAATGTTCGCAATCTTGTAACATTGAAATTAAATCGCGCGACGGGAGCTTCACTGCCCGTTTTCAATGTTTGATTTTGCCCCAAATCACATCAAAATTGCCTACAACTACATTTAATTTCAATCAATTTAATATTCCTCACAATTTATTGTTAGCTGATCCCAGTTTTTACGAAAGTCAACCTATTGATTTACTGATCGGTGCTGATTTATTTTGGGAATTAATAATCGAAGGAAAAATGCGCCTTAAAAGTGGTCCTTTCCTTCAAAACACTAAATTAGGTTGGATAGTGTCAGGTGCAATTAAATCTTTTCCGTATGCTAATAATAAAAATTCGACACATATTAATTGTAATTATTCGACATTATCCACGGAAGATGATTCACTCGATAAGCTAGTTAGGAATTTCTGGGAATTAGAAGAACTATCCGCGCCTAGCAATAAATTACAGCAATTATCTAGCGAAGATACTGCTTGTGAGGAACATTTTATTCGCACAACACGTCGACTTTCCGATGGTCGTTTCTGTGTTTCAATTCCGTTGAAACAATCACCTGAGTTATTAGGTAATACACGCGCACAAGCTGAACGTCGTTTTTACGCGTTAGAGAAACGTCTTCAGCAAAATACTAATTACAAAAAGATGTATTCTGATTTTATACAGGAATATATTAATTTAGGTCATATGAGTCTCGTCAATACGTATGGGAATCCGCACTATTTCCTACCGCATCATGGTGTGTTTAGGGAGCACGCCACCACAACTAAATTACGCGT